>VMDO01007331.1:0-92091 GCA_007922755.1 Pedetes capensis
TTTTCTTTTCATAGTTTAACAGCACAGAACTCAGGTTAAAATCCAAACATGCAATTTTGATAATTGTACTTTGATTTGAAAATTCTTTTTGAAACCTACCTACCTTATTTTTGCGTGTGTGAAATTGGTTGGCTCCATCATAAATATTACTAAATAAGGCACCAACTGTCAAAATGTGTGATGTGTGACCTCTTGAGGGTCAGAATTGGATTTGTGAGAACACTATGATGTTATTTGCTTTTTCATTGTGTTGGCGTTTGCACTGGTGGTAGAAAAACTGCTATTGCTTTAGCAAGAACCAGGGCAGGGGTGACACATTGTATTAATACTTATCATATTTCTCAGCCCTGTTTCCATCACTGATGGGAAAAAGCCTACAACTTGTGTCTCATTTACAAATGTCTTTGATGAAGAAGGAAAAATTAATTTTTTAAGCCTCAGTTCTCAGGTTCTGTGTGGTGAGATGGGATGTACCCATAAAGCATTCTAGCTGCATATGGATATAAGATGGTTGTCTTGAGGAAAAGTGCAGCTTTTTGAGCTATGAACTAAGCCAGTTGCCTTTGTAAAAAAATCAAAAAGCATTTTTCCTTGAAAGATTAGCTGATATTCAGAACTAAGTATTTGCCAGATACTTTATCAAAAATGAACCAAGTGTGCCTGTCACTGCAAGAAAACTACTTTATCACTGTTGCCAATGGTAAAATTAGAACTTTCAAGCAAAAATTCAAATTTTTGGAAGTTTGCATTGGCTACCATGATATCTTTTCAATATTTGCAGTTGTCTCTCTCTCACTCTCCCCTGCCTCTGTTTCTTTCTCTCTCTCTACCTCCCATGTGTACGCACGCTCATGTGTATGTTGTACTAGGGATAAAACCCTGGTCTCGTGCATGCTAGACAGGTTCCCCACCACTGAGCCACATCCTTGTTGTTGTTGTTGGTGGTGGTGGTGGCGGCGGTGGTGGTGGTGGTGGTGGTGGTAGGTGCCATCAAGTCAGGTCCAACTCACAGTGACCTTATGTAAAATAGAACAAAACAATTCCCGATTCTGTGACAGGCACACGATCTTTTCTGTATTCAAATCCATTGTTGCCCCCACAGTGTCAATCCATCTAGTTAAGGGTCTTCCTTTTTTCCATTGACCCGCCACTCTCCCAAACATGATGTCCTTCTCCAGGGATTGGTCCCACCAGACAACATGTCCAAAATATGTAAATATGCAGTCTGGCCATCCTTGCTTCCAAGGAGCACTCTGGTTGCACTTCTACTAGGATTAATCTGTTGGTTCTTTTGGCAGTCCGTGGCATATTCAGTATTTTGTCTTCAGCACTATAATTCAAAAGCATCAATTGTCCTGTCTCCCTTATTCAGTGTCCACCTTTCACAATCATATGGTGCTACTGAAAATACCATGGCATGAGTTAAGCACTCCTTCGTCTTCCCCATCAATACTTAGATTTTTTTCCTGAAATTGATGATGTGATTAATGAGAATGATTTTTTAGATATTGTATGATGAAACATGTCACCATTTGGAAGATCTCTATAACTTGATGAAACAGTATTTTTCCAAATGACCAATGCATAATGTAACAAAAGCAAGCATGGGTAAAAGGCCATTCAAAGCGCATCAGAGATCAAAGAATTGTAGTGTATCAGAATATTTTTAAAAAATCATTAGATGACACATTGTAACCAAACTTCACAAAACTACTACTTGTCTAGTTTGGGTATAATATTAAAGAAAATATCTGTAATTATTTGCAAAGGATTTTAAAATATTTCTTCCTTTTAAAACTGTGTATCTGTGGGAGGCCAGATTTTCTTCACATACTTAAACTAATCCACATATGAAACAGATTGAATTCAGGAGCAGATATGAATATTCAACTGTCTTGTATTAAGTTAAATAATATAAACACTGTGCAATAAATGTCAAACTAAGTGCAACAGTATGAATAGTGCTACTTTTCTCACTTTGTTTTTGAAAATAGTTACTTTTATAAAAACGTTATTTATGTTAACATGTAATGAACTTGTTGTGATTTTTAAATAATAAATATCTTAAGTTTCCCAGTTGTAATTTCTAATATGGTAACTACACTTATTGGCTCTAACCCACATATCAGAAAGCTCTTTGAATTATTCAGGTCCTGGTGCCAACAAAGTTGATGAACTGCTGAATTAGTTGGGGTTTTGTTGTTTTTCTCTTTTCCTCCTCCTTTTCCCCCCTCCCACACCTTGCAGAGTTCTCTCTCATCCTTTTCCTTCTTTTTTGGAATGAGAGAGCCTTAGGTTAGAAAGGTGTAGAGCATATGAGTTATTTCTTTGTATGTTTTTATTAGCTATGAACAGAACAGAGATGTCTTTTAAATCGATTCCTTCTCCATGTGTAGTTTACTTCATGATTTTTGGAAAACTCATACTTCAAATTGTTCAAAACAGGGTATGGTGGCACACACCTGTAATCCCAGCACTCATGGGGTGGAGCCAGCAGGATCACAAATTCAAGGCCAGCCTGGGGTACATAGAAAGACTTTGTCTCAAAAAAAATTTCTTGACTTATTTCAACCTTTGTTTTAGTGCATTAGAACAAATACATAACTTAATGTACAATAAGAATCCTTTGTGTTAAAAGTTTGATTACTTTGTTATCCAAACAAGGTATTAAATAAATACATACTTTAGGAGACATCCTTCGGAATTCCAAGGTTAGGATAGTTTTGTGGCTTATTTTTCTCCCCAAATGTGAAAAAAAGCATTAAAGGGGCTGAGAATGTACCTCAATGGTAAAGTACTTGCCAGGCATGCAATAAGGCCCTGAGTTCCATTCCCAGCAGCAAAAGAAAAGAAAAAGAAAAAGAGATTATAGAAACCAGATCCACCTGATTGTTATAATTGACACATCTGTACAACAGGAAGTTTGTGTATGTAGTACTACTTCTAGAATAATCTCCTAAATGTTCCAATATGGTTCAAAATTAAAGTAGCAATTTCCTGGATGTTAATTTGGCACCTACTTTATATTATAGATCTCTGTGCTTTGATGCTTCACTCCCAATGGATGATACTTTATGGTTTGCTTTATTTTTATAAGTCACAAAGATAGGTAAAATCCTGTTCCATGAAAGGAAATAGGTCATGCAATTGAGGTATGTCATTAAGCACAGTGGGGAAGGCCTCCAATGTACCTGTCACACAGAGAAAGACTATGCTTAGTTCTGGGTGTGGTGGAGAACATGACGTTTAAATGAAAGTTGGAAGAGGCCTTAAAAATACTATGTGTAGATCTTGTGTTCTGTGTATTACACTGATACATATATGAAACTCTCATGTGACTTTTTTGGGTGTGCCTCTTTCCTTTCCACCCTGAAGGGAGGGTGTGTGGGTGTATGTGTTGTGTGAACTTTATGGTTTTGTTTATAACATCTGAGAGACAGAGAGAGAGAGAGAACATGAGAGCACAAACTTGGTTTCTATTGGCTTTCCTTAGCATGCATCACGATAAGTTTGGAATGCAATGGAAAAGTTGTTTTCATTCTGTGGCCTGCTTCTAAAACTCAAAACTTATTATACAACCCTTGCCACCATCTTCTATTCCCAAGTGAATTTTCATCACTCAGAGTAAAAACAGAGATTCTGTTCACATAGTCACATACATGCACACAAACACCAACACGGGTACATACATCTCAGATAGTGAAATGGAAATTTACAGAATAAGCCACAGACAAAAAGTGGTTGCACTAATGATGCAGAAGAACTTTCTTTTAGGAAATATCCTACCCAACATTCAAAGTAAAAGATGTGCTGTTATTTTGGGCAGTGGAACCCAGGGCTACTTGCATGCTAGGCAGGCACTCTACCACTGAGCTACATCCGAAGCCCAAAGATGCGCATTTTTAAAGGGACTATTCATTCCTAGAACTTTCGACTACAATGTTTTGCTGTTGAAATCAATCCTATTATGTTACAGTGAATAGACTTTAAAATCAGCAGCTTGATAGATTTTACTCTGATCAAAGATTAGCCTTTGAATTTGGAAAGCTGGAAAAAAGCATATACATTCCAGATGACCAAGAAAGGGCAAGTCTAGGAAACAATTTTTAAGTAGCCCTATTATGATCACCTGTGAAACTTGTACCTGAAAAAAAGAAAGTCATCTTCTCAAATGGAACATTATATACTTAAAACATTAATTTACTCAGTGATACTGCTGCTTATCTGAAAAGGGTCCTTACACAGCACTTTGAGGTGACAGGTGTGGCTAAAGAAAAGGTCAGGCTGGAAAAAAACAACATTTCTACTCTAACACTGATACTGTCTTCTTGCCTGAAGCAATTGCCTGTGCTCTAGTTTTCTCTACCTGTAAAACACATGATAATGCATATATATATATATATATATATATTGTTGTTGTTGTTGTTAGGTGCCGTCGAGTTGGTATCCGACTCATAGCAACCCTCATAGGGTTTTCAATGGCTGACTGTTTCGGGATTGCGTTGGGAGTGGATTGCCAGGTCCTTCTCCCATATATATATATATATATATATATTCTTTCTTCTAGTTATCTCCAAGTGCTTGCTAGGTCCTTATTGCCTCCTGTGTTCCCTAAAAGGCTTTGGACAAACAATGGAAGGCTTGTTTTAGTTTTTTATATTCTTTTTCCTTTAAAATTTTTTTCTAATTTATTAGGCTTGTTTTACAAATGAAGAAATTGAGAAAATTGAAGAGACTTCATTCACATAGTGAGTGAGCAACAAAGGCAGATGGAAAAACATGTCCCCTGACTTCTAGCGCTATGTTCCTTCTCTTCTGGATTGTGTTGCTTTTTGATATTTCATGCAGATTTTGTGATTGGTGCAAAAAAATCAAAGGACTTCCATTAAGGAGAGAAAATGTAATCCAGTGTCTACTGGTCATAGTTAATGATAAGGATAGGAGAGCACTGTTTGCCTCTTAGTGTACAGAGAGGGCTTCTTTTCATAAGTGAATCCACTATGAATTGCCTCCATTTGCTGAGAAGTCACTATATCATAAGATGCATCATTTTGTTGTATATTATTTTTAAAGGACTGGAGTATCATCTCACTCTCTTCCTTTCTCATGAGGTAGGTAGAGCAAATGGTAGTATGCATGTTTTATCCCAGATTACAACAATATCTACCATTCACTGGGCACCTTGCTGGACCCAGACACTCTTGTGTACTTCTGTCTTCCCACCGAATCATCATAGTGACCTTTAGAAGTTATATGGAATAAGTTCCATTGTTACAGATAGGAATCTGGAGTTCAGAAAGCAATGGTGTTCTGAGTCTAGCCCAGTATTCCTATCAATTTTCCATTCTTTCCCATAAAGGGTACTCACAACTAACCAGTTTCTTGACTTAGCCATTCATTGATTAAATTGCTAGACCAGTTACAAAGCAAATTTTTATTGGAAATTTTTAATGTACATCTTAATGTGATTCATTCTGACATGCGTTTCATTGTGACATTTCCATAAATGCATTTTGTTGTACATTACACAGATAAGTTCCCCCTTACCCCTTTGTTCACTTCCTCCCCCATCCCACCCCCCACCAAAGACATTTGACAAAGCAAATTTTAATAATAAAAAGAAAAGTAATCACATCTAATGCTTACCATATGACAAGTTGTGATCTAAATTTATGACATATTAAATCATATAAGCCTCCCAATAATGTATAATGTAGTTACTATTACATGAAATATTATTAGTACTATTAGTGTTAGTATTGTTACTTGCAGTGCTACAGATGGACCCCAGGACCTTGTGCATTCCAGGTGAGCATTCTCCCACTAAGCCATAGTGGTTATTATTGTCATCATCCTGGATGAGAAAATGAAACAGAAGAGTTTATTCAACTTGCCCAGGAACACACAGAGCTAGTAAATAAATTGTGGAGCCAGAATTTGAACGCAATCTGTTTGCAAAGTTCCTTCCTAGGTGGTGCTGTCTTTTAATAGAAAAATACTGAATTCAGGAAGTATTGACTTCCTGTTGGTAGAAAATGTAATTCTTACAAGTTAAAAGCTTGCATTTTCAACAAAAATTAAGGTATATGTCATTGAAATAAATGCTACACCAGCTAGAATATGGAGTATAAATGTTGTGTGTGGATAGAAGAGAATAATAGAGAGCATAAGTGGTCTGAGACAGTTAATTTTCCTAAGTAATGTACTTGATTATGGCTGAGTGACTTGGGCACTGGGGAGAAGCTGTTCCATGCCGTCTAAAATAAGCAGGTTACTTGGCTACTGCTCAAACTCTAAATAGGTATATGGGTTGTAGCTATTTGACCTGAACCAACTTTAAATTCCCTTGAATCCTGTATGATTTTAAAAGTGGAGCTGAAATTTAAAAAATAAAAATAAAGTTTTCTCTCAATGCTGCGTTTAAATTAGAATTTATTAAACCTTTGGCAAAGAACTATAAGGCCTACAGGAAGGGGAATTCATAAGTATTATATCATTCTTTTGTCAGGGTGTTCTCTTTTGCTAGCAGGAAGTGTTGTGACTTGCTCTCTAAAGATGCAATTGTAAGAAGAATGTTGGGTTTCCAGATTTCAAGTTCTGGGCGTGGGAGAAGGTTGTATTAGTACAGCAAGAAAGGAAGCAGGTTTGCTCCTGTCGCTGAAGGGTAACTATTTTAGTATTATTTTGTTAAGCGCTGACTTTTAGAATATTAAATATGTAAGCTGTAATTTACTTTTAAAAAGCTTGAAATTCCTATTATTTATTTGGGTGAACATTTGTAGTCACATTCCAATATTATTTGTTCGAGTAAAATCAAATTTGTTTTAAGAGAAATTTTTGAAATCTAGAATTTGAACTCTTCTATGTGTATTCTGCATTTTTTTCCCTTTATTTTGGGAATGTTGTAAAGACTTTGTTATTTTTTTAAAGTTGGTATTGAAGTTTTGTAACTATATTTGTAAATTTGGATGTCCAAAAATTTGAATGATAATGTCTATATTTTGGAAGAGGTGGGGAGAAGAGGCAGGATTTCAAATGCCTTTGATTCTGGCTTAAATGGTTTTTCAAAATTCTGTGACATAAAAGTTGAGATGGCTGTCATGCCAGAACACGCCATTATTAGATTAGTATTTCTGCTCTTGCAAAGTGACTTATGACAGTTTTCCTGATGTTTATAATTTACAAAATACAAGATTTAGGTGTTGTTACTGTAATATGGCAGTGATAGTGATTTCCAGTTCACATAGGTCCCACAGGTTTTCATATAAGTTTTATTTCTCCTAATTCCTGACAAAGGGAAGTACAGCTAGTTCTAAAGTAAATCCTGATTTTGAGTTAAGTGTTACCTCTCAGATTGGTTGTTTTTGGAACACCTTGTGAAGTAAAGATACGGAACACAAAAATCTACTTTTCTCAACTAACAAGCATGGTATTTGAGAGCATATAAGCCAGGTATATGACACTGCTGGAGGTACTTCCCCTGACAAACAGATGAGCTTTCTGCTTAGCTCTAACTGTGAGCTGAAATTGTGTATCTAGTGATTTCTGAGTTGTAACTCATAATATTTTATAGAATTTTTGTTTTGAGTTGACGTGTGGTAGCTAGTCTGATCTTGTACGCACACACACACACATACACACACACACACACCTGAAGGTTGTCCTTAGCTTTGCTCAAATGCGTGTTAACTTTCATAGGAAAGGAAACTGGAAATACCCCTTAGGTGTGAAGGTTAATTAATTTCATTAGCAGTAGATTTATTTTTCCATAACTTTTTCAGATTTATTTTATAGGGTGTAAAAAACCGTTTGGGAAACAGAAGGAATTAAAATGAGTATGCCCTGTTTCAGTTCAAGGAGTTAATATATTTTATCTTGGTAAGAATAGAAAAAGAAACAGTATTTTTTGGTTGTGTCTTTGTGTTTGACACATTTGGATCATTATTAAGACTTGAATCAAATATGTATAAAACTTTTGTTTGGAAAGCATCTAAAGAATGTAAGGTCTTCAATGTAAGTTAAATTGAATGTTTCTATTATTCAGAAAGTTATTTATTAACCTATTTTTAAATAGCCATTACTTTCAGAGCTTATCTTTGTTTATTGAGTACAGAAAGAGGAAAGGAAACTTTTACTTAAAATGGAAGTATTTGATATTACTCCAGGAAATGACACAGGATTGGACACCCTGTGGGGTTTGAGTGACTCATACATATTAGTACTGAAAAAAAAGGATCAATTGGAATCTAGCTTGTGCAGTTCTAGCACAGAAAGGTAGTATCTCCAAAAAAATCAGTTCATTTCAATAGGTATGTATGAGTTAGTTCATGGGATGGCTGGCATTTACTTTCAAATAATTCAGGTTAGAGAGATAGGAAGGGAAGTAGAGAAGGGGGAAAAGAAGAGATGAGAGGAAGAGAGAATAGATGAAATAGTTTGGGTAAATCCTGATATATGTAAACTCTGTGATGGCTTATGGGTATTAGTCATACTATTTTCTCTTTTTTGTATATGCTGAAAGTGTTCATAATACACAATTTAAATATAGCTTTAGCTTGGGGCAATTAATATTCATTTATAGTGTTAATTTTACCTACAAATTGTAGGCTTGTCAAAACATGATCCATACATGGTGTGAATATATTATTGTAAAGGTAGAATGTGCTGCTGTGTGCCAAAATTATTGACAGTAAGAACTATTTGTTTCTAAACAAACCTCTTTCTGTTTGACTTTCATCTAGATTCAAAGCACAAGTTGTAAACATCCTAAGTTTTGTAGTATCTTGAAGCATTTAACCAAAGTAGATAGGTAAAGCATGATAACAGGTCAATAGCATCTGAAGAATGTGAGAGCATTACTCTCTCTTGGCAACTTTGTTCATAGCTTTCTCTAATTGTTATTTATTTATTTACTTATTTTTGATGCTATGAATGGAACTCAGGCCTTGTGCATGCTATGCAAGCACTCTAACACCAAGCAACACCCCTGGCATGTGTTTTTCATTTGTTTTTGAGACAGGGTCTCCCTTTGTAGCCCAGGCTGGCCTTGAACTCCTGCCTCAGCCTCCCAAGGGCTAGGATTACAGGCATATGGCACCATGTCTGGTTCACGCATGTGCAGTTTTTAAACCATATCAGGTGACTAGATTGTCTGCCTGATGTGTAGGTATGTTCACCCTCCTCACTCCATCAATGTTTATTTCTTCAACCAACATTTAGTAGATGCTCATGGTGAGCCAAAACACAAAGTTAAATAAGATCATCTCTGCTTTCAAGGAGCTCACAGACAAGTGGAGGAGACAGAGAATGAATTAGAAGCTCATCACACTGAAAGGGTCTAAAGGAATAGGTGGGGAAAGGGTTACTGGTTAGTAACTATGACCCTGTGATGTATCGTCTTTAAAATAATACAAATAGAAAATTTGAAATAGTTTAATCAGTTGTCCATATTAGACAGATAGAAAGTGGGCTAGGGTAGTTTAAATCCATCTATTACTGCAAATAACTGCCATTTCTTCTTTGTACTTCTAATGAGCTTTATAGATCATGTGTATATCTTCAGGGCTTGTAGGGCAACACTCATGCAGGAGAGAGAAATCTCTTGTCCACAGTTAATAGGAGACTGATGTTCAAGTCTCCTTAAAAGTTTTGAATACATCCCAAAAAAAGCAGCAACTTGGGATTGGGCAAAGGGTAGAGTTATCCTTCAGGAGCAGATAGAGCCTCCCACAGTTTGCTTCTCACTGAATTGGAATTGGAAGCATATTTTGTCATAGAAATAGTGGGTTTCCATAGTAAGGTTTTTCATGCTATCTCACAAATGTCCCTGAAATTTTATGCTTGTTATCGGACATGATATGTTTTCATGTTCATATTATTTTAATCAAAATGAATTGTAGAAGCATAGATGCTAAATATATCCAGATTTATGCTCCCCCAACCAGTTGCATTATTCTATGGTTCCTAACATTGTGCAAAGCAAGCATATATAACAAGATCTTACAAGAAAATACTGGCAGTTTTATTTGGAATTATCTAAAGATGCCCTCTGTTTAGTTTTACAATTTGCAACCAAAATGTCAAGTAGAATTACCAGAAGGTCTAGGTCTGAAATATAACCTAAGCAAAGTCTGCCATACGTGTTGCTTTCATACAAGTTTATTTTCTGCAATAACTGTAACAAGCAATTTGTAATAATATTGATGTGCTGGAAATAGTGAAAAGTAAAAATCTTCATGGCTTCTTCTTTCTACTTTAACCTTTCCTAAACTTTCAGGACTAGGAGTCTAAGACAAACGTTGTGGACATTTGGGGTTTGACTGCCTTGTTTTGACTTTCAAAGTACTAAACAAAAATAATGCATATAGTTTGTTCACTTACTACATTTACTGCTGACCAAGATTCCATGAATATTTTCTAAAAGGAGGCAAATAAAACTTCAAGCCTCTTGCCTATTAGGAAAAGTCCTGTAGGAAAAAGAAAAACCAAACTAAAAAGTAAATCACGTGCATACTTGAGTGTTTAGTTATGTTTATATTAGACTAAGTTATTAGCACCAATACAGTGGGAATGGTTACTTGCAGCACTTGGTATTCAAGAAGCTGAAATTAAGCAATGTGAAATATAGGGACATGGAAGCTTGTCATGTATGGGAATAAATATGCTGCAAAGGAAGCATTTGTGTGCTTACTTCTTTTTTTCTTTCTTTCTTTCTTTTTTTTTTTTTTTTTTTTTTTTTTTTTTTTTTGGTACTGAGGAAGAAACCCAAGACCTTGCTGTAGAGCTGAGCAACACTCCCATCCCTATGAGCTTATTTTCAAAGGGTTTGGGTTGTTTTATGGTCAGGGCCAATTTGACATTAATATTTTGGAAGAAGAACTCTTAGAATTCTGTATAGTCTTTGCTGAACCTGTTGTCTCTATTCTGTACATTTTACAAAACTACCCTTGTTATTTCAGTTAAGGTTTAAATGAATCATTTATCCTTTAAGTAATGGCGACAAGTTAGTATTAGCTACAGGGGTCCCTATTTACATTTTCTGGCAACTCTTCTTATTTCTCACTAGCATGATCTCATTTGCTAAGATCTTTTAAAGGATCTTTCATAGGCTGTACTAGGCATGCATCTTCTCACTGCGAAGCAATGTTATTTGTTTCTTCCCTAACACAATTTAAGCAATGATTTTGCGGAACCCTATAGACAGCTTTCTGAATGTGATTTCTGTGATCACTGGGTATTGGGCATGGTGGGAATTATCACTACCCTTGAAACATTGCAGCTGTTGGAATGTTTTTCTGAAACCAGGCCTATGGATCCAGAATGGAGCAAGGTATGGTGTGAGTACATGAGAGAAAGTTTAGACTCTGTTCTCCAGAAACAAACTATCTTAAAATGGAACTTCAGAGCAAGGAATTAGGCAGGTATTTATATGCTGTTTCTGAAAAGAATGCTTTTCTTTATTGAGGAAAATTATTCTTTTTGACCAAGTTTGAGGATCTGTGTGGAGGAGGCAGATGAACTGTATCAAGGTGGATGTTGACCATCCCAGCCAGACTGCTCTCCACTTACATAAGTACAGGAGGAAATCCATAATTAAATTGCTAAATATTGTGGCAAGAATCAGAAGGAGGTAGAGTCATTGGGAAATATGATTTGGGAGAAAGAGGAAGCCTCTGCCGAACTTTGAAGAGTAAGTAGAAGTTGTATAGGAAGAGAAGAAAACAGACAAGCATTATAAGCAGGAGAACAAGGTGCAGAGAGAGGAAGTCCTTAGTGCGAAAGATAGAAAGAGGAAGAGGGCAGGATCAAACCAAAGTTGCTAAGGTGGGAGCTAATAGGACATGTGCAGGAGGAGAATTGTGATCAAAAAGCTTGTTCAAAGCTGGGCATGGTGGCACATGCCTATAATTCCAGCACTGGGGAGGCTGAGGCAGGAAGATCATGGAGTTCCAGGCCAGACTGGGCTACAAAAGAAAAGAAAAAAAGAGAAGACAGGAAAAAGAGAGAAGAGGAGAGGAGAGGAGAGGAGAGGAGAGGAGAAAAGAAGAGAGAAAAGAAAGAAAAATTTTGTGTGGCATATTCTTAAAAGAAAGGTAAAATTTCTTAGGGGTAACGAGTAAGACCACTCTAGAGGACCTGGAATATCAAGCACGGATGAGGCAATTGATTTATGCATAAGCAGTCATAGCTTACTGAATGGGGACAGATGGGCATCATCAATAGTTGTGGATACTAGTTATGGGCCATTCTTAATTCAAAAAGTAATTATTGAGAATGCACTATGTCTATGACATGGGGAATACAGTAAGGGAGTAGAAGGTGTATTTCTACCCTAATAAGTCTTATTGGGGTTGGTAAGTTCATTCAGCAGGTCATTGAGGAGGCTCTCTAGGATAATGATTAGGAATACTAACTTGATGCCAGATAAGCCTGGATTTGAGACCTGGTCTGCCTTTTTTTAGCAGTGTGACTTTGGGCAAGTTATTTACCTTCCCTAAACCTGTTTCCTCACTATAAAATGGAAATAACAATATTACTAAACTCATAGAGTTTTTCTGAGAACTAAATTACATAATGGATATAAATGTACATAGAGCACTTAGCACTGCCCATAGCAAATAAATCCTCAGTAATTGTTAGCTGCTATAGTAAAAAGTTACAAGGATATGTTATTATATTATTTTAATTATTATTATTACCTCCTCTATGCAGGCACTGTGCTAGGGGATGGCTGTGTGAGGATGAATGGGCTATGGTTATTTCCATCAAAGAGCTTTGTGTAAGAGTATTAAATATTTTTCTTTTGGTGACCATATTTTCCAAATCAAAAAATATGCATATGGGACTCAGGTGTGGGGGTGCACACCTATAATCCCAGCACTTGGATGCTGAAGCAGGAAGACTGAGAATTCAAGACCGGCCTGAGCTACATATCAAATTAGAAGCCAGGCTGGACTACACAGCAAGACCCTATTTTAAAAATAAATGTACATAGACCAGGCATGGTGGTATACACCTTTAATCCCAGTGCTCAGGAGGCAGAGGGAAGCTGCAAGGTCAGGGCCAACCAGGTCTATACAGCCAGTTCTAGGCCAGCAGAGGCTACATACTGAGACCCTTGTCTCAAACGGTGTACATATAGTCTGAGAGTGAAACACAATGTTTAAAATTGGGACTGCAGTGGAAGAAAACACCGTTCTATGAAAGTACTGCAAGGAGAGAACTTTTATTTTGATGGAGTTAATGTGAAAAGACCTCCTGAGAGATGCTTTTTAATTAACAAGTACATGGATCAGTGAAGAGCATTCCACTAGAGGTGACCACAGAGGAAAAGGCATGGAAGTGGGAAAGGGTATCTTTAGAGAGTATGATTCAAGGGTGCAGTACATGTAATAAGAAGTAACATTGGAAAGATAAGCAGGTATCAACTCTAAAAAGTATAGGACCTTGAAAGCTATGCTTAAAAAGTTTGTACTTCCTTTTGTATGAAATGATCATGAGAACTGCTCTTGAGGAAGTTAGCAGTGTGAGGTGACACTGGAGGGAGAGCAGACTGTAGACAGATCACCTAAAAGGCTTCTGGAGCTTACCAGACCTGAGGCAATAAAGGGATATAATGGAAGAATCAGGATTTACAAAGGAAAAATCCAGAAGGCCTGGTGATTGACTTACCTTCCTGTTATTTGTTATAACTGAACTGCCATCACATGTTTATACACCTGGGGGCTGAGGAATTTGGAAATGAGACCTAGTCTGGCAGGAGGGAAAGTTGGGTAAAAAAGGAAAATAACGAGGCCCAGGGTGTGAAACAGCAGTAGAGCACTGGCCTAGCATGCCCGAGGCTTTGAGTTTGATCTACACCACCACCAAAAAGGGGGGGGGGAGTTGGCAGTAGGTCCCTTGGCCGCTTCTGAGTTGGACTCTGACCTCCTACTATAATTGTGTCTTTCATTAATCCTAGGCACAAACCACTCGCTGCTCTGTCTTTCTGAAGCTCCAGATATCATCTTCTCTATCTGTCTCTGTGCCTAGAGCACCATCGCCAGAGATGTCTATCTGAGAAATTCCTCCCTGTGCTCTAAGACAAAGTTCACAAGTCACCTTCTCAAAAAATACTCTCAAAAAATACGCACCGCTATAATATATCTCAGTTTTTCCATCTTTTTCTTCCACTAGGCAGTAAGTTCTGCTAGAGAAAGGGGGATTTGAAGTACTATTTTTCTGTGGCTGCAACATTCAGCCCAGTGCCTGTATATATTAAGCTTTCAATGAAGGTTTGGTGAATATAGATGAGTAAGTGTGGAAATGTGCTGGACATTCAAGTTGAAATCTCCTGAAGTCTCTAGGAAACATGTCATTGGAGCTTGAGAAATATGGTAAGAGTAGGTGAGCCTGCAGAATGTCCCACCTATCTCAACTGGAGACTAGTGCTACTGACTTACCTTGCTAGGGAGGAGGCAGGGTGGCAGTTTCTGTTGGTGCAGTAGATATGTAAAGTGTGGGTGTTCAAGACACTGCCTGTTTTGTATGGTGGAAGGTAAAAAATAATGTCCCTATTTTGTTGCCCACTCTTGAATTGTTCATAAAAATGGTGACTACATTATTGGTCCCCCATTTATAGTAAAATAATGTATTCTTCCATGTTTTGTTTACCCTTTGTTACTTTCTTACTCATAAGAGTTTTATGTATGTATTGCCTAATCTCTAATTTAAGTAATCAATCTCTTTCCCAATTCTATTTACCTAGTGGATTAGTGGATGTGATAAAGGTAAATATCCCTTGCCTTTTTTTTTTTTTTTTTTTTTTTTTTTTTTTTTGTACTGCTAGGGATGGAACGCAGGGAACTTGCTAGACAAGTGCTCTAGTGTTTAGCTACACTTCCAGCCATATCCCATTTTTATCCTTTAGTTGCCTTTCAATTTCAAGAACAGAAGGTAAAGTTCATAATCAAGGTTGATTATCCACAAAGGAGTTTCCCAATGTGCACACCCTTTTGCCTGACCAGGCCTTAGTACTGAATGACACCCACTAATAAGTGCATTGTTCAGTATGCTGCATTCCTAAAGCTAGTGCCTTAGGAAATGAAAACAGGCAACCCTCCCTTTCTCTCTCAGATACCTTCCAGATTTTGAGTAATAGTTTCAGGTAGTTGTAGGTGCATGGTTCTTTGCAAAGATTTGTGTTCAGGGTTTATGTGTAGTTGAATAAGCCAGTGGAGTGGTTTCATAATTGCTGTATTGTTAGTCAAACGCTGTAATTAGGGATGACTTCATAGGCATAAGATTCTTCTATGGGTGACACCCTGAATTCATACCCAGTTGTACAGGACAGCCTTTTATGAAAAAAACAAACAAACAAATAAGGTTTTGTTTGCTTTTGTTTTATTTCCTTAGTTGAAAATCTCTTTTCCTGTGTCTCAGCTGTTCAGGGAGAAATGATTTGCTTTTCTCTTTCTTTCTTGAGGGTTTTTTTTTGGGGGGGGCTGCTTCTTTCCCTATATGTTGGAGGAAGGCATAGGAACTAGGGAAAAACAGAATTGGAGGGCAGATCAAAGTGCTTTGCAGAGAAGAGAATTCAAAAATGTGTAGAGACCCTGGGGGTTTTGTTTTTAATCAATATTTCATTTACTGAATTGAAATAGAGGGAATATATATTTCTTTGTCTTGGAATATCAGTTCTCTCTCATGTCATGTAAATAAAGTTCACTTATGTGGGAAGACAGACTGAGGAAAGAAGAAAACATATTTCAAAGTCAACCTTTCCTTTTTCCTGTCAATCACATATTGTGAAATTGGAGTTAAACTTGTATTCAGCAAGTACTATTTACTTTCTATCCCTTTTATTTTGCACTGCTCTGAGAAAATGTGCAAATTAGAAGGAATATGACTGTTGACAAGCTGTGAGCTATTTTGAAAAGTAATCTTGAAATATTTAAACTAAAATTGGTTTAGGTTTTTTTTTTTTTAATGTATCACCCGTCTGTGCTTCAAGTTGTGTACAGAAACTGGCCTTAAGAAGGAGCCAAATTGAGTCATGGGTAAAAAGTGGACAAGTTTTCTTTAGGCTCATCCTTCTTAAACTACTTTGACTAAAGGCTTATAATTTTGATATATGAGGGAGACTTGTTATACTCCAGAGTCAGTAATTATAGGAGAGATGAGATAACTTTTCATGTATCCCATTTAAAAGGCTCTTAGTAGAACTAATGCCTAATATTTATACAGCCTCTCACAATTACTTAGGCAATTATTTATTCCCCATTTTCTTTCATTAAGATTTGAAACTGCTATATAATGCTTTATAGTTTATAGTGTGCCTTCTGTTGTCCCATCTTTAATCTTCCTGAGGACCCTGGAGAAGTAGGTATTGTTATTGCTATTTTCAAATGAGGAAACTGAAGCACAGAGACATTAAATAAACTTGCTCATGGATACATTGTTAGGAAATAAAAGAACCAGGGCACTTATCAATGTCTTCATTTTTTTTTATTGCAGTACTGAGGGGGATGAACCTAGAGCTTTGTGGACGCTAGGCAAGGGCTCTACCAAAAATTTGACTTTGTAGGGCTGTAGGTATAGCTCAGTGATAGAGCATGTGCTTAGCATGTGTGTGAGGCCTTGGTTTCAACCCCAAGCACCAAAATAAATAATTTAAACAAATTAAATAAATAAAAATAAATAAATTTGACTTTGTATTCTTTTTGTTTTGTTTTAGCTTAGGTATTTCCCAGTAGCTTTGTTTGTTCATTTGTTTGAGATAGGATCTCACTAGGAAGCTCAGGCTGGCCTCCAATTTTGCAATCATCCGGCTTCTGCTTCCCTACAGCTGGGATTTCAGGCATATACCACCACTGCTGGCCTCTAATTCTTTTTATTTTCATTCAGGTGGACCCCTTAACATCTCCTATGGATGAAAAATCTGAGTTAAAAGGCTAAAAGTAATCACTTTAGGCTTTTATTAAGACTATTAGACAGAAATAAGAAGTTAGAAAACTTAGAAGTGTGTGTGTGTGTGTGTGTGTGTGTGTGTGTGTGTGTGTGTGTGTGTGCTGCATTGGATTAATTTTTTAGAGTAAACTGATGCCTGAAAATCATCATTCTGAAATCTAAGCATTTTTAATTTTGTAGAAAGAACAAAAGAACTGCTTTTCTGGTCTCTCTGAGAAGAAATTAATAATCTTTAAAGACTTCAAAGCCTTTAGCCCTCTAAAAAATGAATATCTGTACCTTTTGTTGCAGCCACTAGCTTACATTGTGTCATATTGTAATTGTTTACATGTTTGCCTCCCCAAATTGTAAATTCCTCAAGGGCAAGGAACTAGGCATGTAGCAGATTCTTAAAATATGGCACGAGGATAGATGTGGGGGTGAGAGGCATGTTGGGAGGGATATGAAGTAAGGGGAAAGAGATTTCCACCCTGTTCAGCTCTGCCACCTGCAGAGAGGAGAAATGGGAAAGATTTGGTCAGATTCCTGGTCAGCTGGAGTAAAGGTGGGGAGCAGGAATGGTTTATGTCCTGACCCATCTTTTCTAGTTTTCTTTTTTGTTCAGAAGTGATATGGTAATATAAGGATAAATCAGTCATGTAGTTTTTCTGTTATTGTTCTTTGCATTTTTAACTCACATATTTTGAATTATTTCTGACTCACACTGCCCAAAACGGAAAGGACCTTTAGAGATAGAGGACAAACCACATGTTTTAGATTTTCTCACTTTCAAACTTTCTATGCCACTGTTCTACATGACACAATTCATGGAGATGGGTAACAATTTTATATTGAAAACAATTGCTTAAAATTTGTGTAAAGAAAATTGGAAAAAATCCTATATAGTACTTTTGTAATTGGCTATGTTGAACATCATCTTAGTGAAATACAGAATACTTTTAGAATTACTATCATGAAATTTCAGCTTATCTTGTGAAAAAGTTCTTTTTACTCTTAATCTTTAAAATGGCCAACTTTATACCTAACTAAACATCTTTCCTTACCTAGTAGATCTGATACTTCTCTAAGAAAAGTGTTTCACGCAGTCTATCTACTGAGAGGTTGTCTGGTTTTGTGGCATTTTAATATCATAAGTAAGAAAGTGTGTAGACAGACAAGTTCTGGGTTTGGGGGTTTTGTTGTTTTTTGTTGCTGTTTCGTTGGTTTTTTTGTAGTGGTTGGGGGTTGAACCCAGAGCCTCACACATATGTTCCTGCAAGTGCTGTACCACTGAGGTGCACCCCCAGCCTATTTTTACTTTTCATTTTTGGGTCAGGGTCTCACCAATTATGCAGGCTGCCTCTGGCCTCAAACTTGTGAACTTGTGGTCCTCCTGCCTCTGCCTCCCAAATTGCTAGGCTTACAGGCATGTGCCACAGCTCCCAGCTGTCATTTTTATTTAATTTCATTGGCTTGGTATTGTGTAGGGCATGCAATAGTCCCTCAGCATTGAACAAATAACTACAGAGTCCATTTTTTTTCTGCAGTACTGGGGAGTTAAACCCTGGGCTTCACACATGCCTTTTTGCAAGCACTCAACCACTGAGCTGTACCCACAGCCTACTGTTACTCTGTATTTTGAGACAAGGTCCCAGTAACTTACACAGGCTGCTACTGGCCTCGAGCTTGCAATCCTCCTACTTCTGCCTCTCCAGTTGCTGGAATTAAAGGTGTGCGCCACCATGCCTGGCACAAGTTCTGTTTCACATATTTTTTCTTCATATCGTATGAGTAATGTCACAATGTATAACAAGGTTTGAGGGAGGCAAATCTCACAAAGTGACATGAAAAGCCAAAAAGATCTGTTTTAATTTTTAAAAATATAAGTCATCATGTTTGTGTTGTGTTACAGTGATAATTTAGTATATGGTCTCACTGTATAGCCCAGGTCAGTGGGGAATGCACTATGTAGACCAGCCTGTCCTCAAACTCACATCATTCTTCCTGCCTCAGCCTCTCAAGTGCTGAGATTACAGGCAAGCAACACCACACTCAACTTTTGTATGGTCATTTAAAAATTGTTCTATGATTTTAGAAACCTAGGTTTGAATTCCAGTTCAATAGTCTCGATGAACCGTCCATCTATTAAGAAAAAAACAGGGTTAAGAATATTTGCCTCACAGAGATGTTGTGAGGGTTCAGAGAATCAGCATGTATATGAAACTGTCTAATGTAGTACTTGGCACATAGTGGTTGAATGAATGAGTGAATGTTATTATAGTTTATTGAGTGCCTTACTTACCATATGCCTGGGACTGTGATAAGTTCTAGAAATAATAACTATGCTGTGAGAAGGACAGATGTGGCCCCACTATCTTTTGAATTTCCACTCCCCCACTACCCCTGACTCCCTCATTTCCCTGTACTGTGTTATGCTTATTGGCCAAAAATAATGAGTTGGTGAATAATTTGTTGTATTTTAATGAAACATCTAACAGGGATAAAAACAAGATCTCAACTATTATGTTTTTGTGGTACTGGGGATCAAATCTAGGGACTTACACATGCTAGGCAAGTGCTCACCACTGAGCTACAACCCCCAGGCCTTCAAAAGTGTATTTCTTATAGTTTGTGGAATTTAACATTTAGAACACTTTTTTGAAAAGGCACCATATTTAGGGCAGTGAAACAACTCTGTATGATACTATAATGGTAAATACATATCAGAATACATTTGTCTAAACCCATAGAATGTACAACACCAACCCTGGTGAACCCTGATGTACATTAAGGACTCTGTGTGATAATGATGTGTCAATGTATGTTCACCAGTTATAACTAGTGTACCACTTGGTGTGGGATGTTGATAGTGGGGGAGGCTATGGTTGTTGTGGAGTCAGTGTGTATATGAGAACTCTCTACATCTTCTGTGTAATTTTGCTGTGAACCAAGAACTGCTCTAAAAATAAAAGCTACTTTAAAAATGAGAAGAGAGAAAAATAACCAAAGCAAGTAAAAACAGCAACATATAAACCAGGCACAGTGGTGCAGACCTGTAATCCCAGCAAATCAGAAGGCTAAGGCAGGAGAATTAGCAGTGCAAGGCCAGAGGCAGCCTACATAACAAGACTGTCTCAAAATAAAAAATATAAAAGAGAATTGGGAGTACAACTTAGTGGTGGAGTGCTTGCCTGGCATGCAAGATGCCCTGGATTCAACCCTCAGTGCTGTTGAGAAGAAAAGGTAACATGTAATTGTTTTCCTTTTTCTTTGTCCAAAAATTGTTAATGGTTTTGTATTTGGAGATTATCCATTATGATACAGAACCCTTTTCTCTATTAGAGGAGTCAGTAAAGTCTTTCTGAAGTTTCAAATTATAAATATTATATGTCAGGAAGCAAAATGAGAAATATTAAGTATTATTTCTACAAACTTCACTCACAAAGTTGAAAATATAATAATAATTGAGCATAATTTTTAGTTCAAATCTAATAAGAATAGAATTTGCTGGGATATTTCACTTAATTGGGGTTCATAGTTAATGTGCTCTAATGATCAAAATTGTCTGCCATATTTCTTCTGTAAAAACCATATTTAGCTTGGGGAACATAAACCTATAGGCTGTAGTTTGCCAATCCCTGCTCTGTTAGTTAAATCCATTAAATAGGCCCAAGTTGGAATATATAGTATAAATAATATATAGTAAGTTATGGGCATAAGAATATGTACATTAACACACACTTGTGCAACTTCTATATTAAAACCAAATATATTTGCTTTAATTGATTCCTCTTTAATGGGAGTGATTGATAGGTGTCCGGATGCTATTTGAAAATTAGTGTTTTCTATAAATGGCTGTGAAAGTGACTTGATGAAAAAATAATATTTTAAATGAGTCATTGGTCAAATAATTTTGACCTTTGGCTTTGGCACATAAAACCAAGAAAATCTATTATGTATCTGTTTCCTCTCGTTGAATAATTTGTCCCTTCCTTATACTCTTTGAACGTAGTTAAAGATTTTGTCCTTAAAAGGAAGACTCAGAAATATTTTTTTCTAAATAACTTTTGCTAAATGAGGACTTGTCATTTCTTTGTTTTCTTTATTTTGGGTGTAGCTACAGATATGACTACTTATTCAGATTGTTTTAGGAATTTGCAGTTCTGTGTAGAGTATCCCTAAGTGAGAATTTCACAAGAGTGCTTATAATATATTCATCACAAACCCTTTTAAAATCTGAAACCTTTTTGGTTTTTCTTTAGACCTCTAAATGGATGAGATGGCTACCACTCAGATTTCCAAAGATGAGCTTGATGAACTCAAAGAGGCTTTTGCAAAAGTCGGTGAGTATTTTTTGTACTATAACTATAGTAAAACAATCTGTATTTAGTTCCAATCAAAATCATTTCTCTAAAAATGGCATGAGTAGTTAATCACAAATCTTAGGGCAAGATAGTTAAAATAGAGGGGATAATCTGGGCTTGGTTGCATATGGCTGTAATCCCAACATAATGGGGGACTGAAGCAGGAAGACAGCAAGTTCAAGGCCAGCTTAGCTACATAGGGTGACTGTCTCATAAAACAAAGCAAAACAAACAAATAAATAATAAATACAGCCCCCAAAACAGATGGGATAAAATTTGAGAAGCTACTCTTAAAATTGTATTGTGTTACCTCAAATTATATCTAGCATTTAATACAGTCAAAGATTTTTAGCCCAGGGGCCCAGTGGTTAAGTGGGAGTTGCTATGGCTCCTGAAATTTTTATGACATATGTTGTATTATTGTTGCATTTTGTGTGTAATGCTTTTCTGAGGAAAGAGTTTGGATCTTTCATCATATTCTTGAAGGGATTTGTGACCCAAGAAAACATCAGATGGCATTTTGCCCATCCCTAATAATTCCAATGTTATTGCCTTTTTTTTGATCCTCTATGCCTTTGAATAATGTAGATTGTTCCACCTTCTCACATTAAATTAAATTATAGCATCAGTCTACGATACGAAAGCATGCCTGCTATATTATCTTTATTGCTTTTTAGCGGGGGTGTGCCATGTATTGAACCCAGGGCTTCATGCATGGTAGAATCTGGGATATATCTTCAGCTCTCTATTTTATTTTGAGGTAAAGTTTCACTAAGTTGTCCAGGCTGGCATCAAACCCATGATCCTCCTACCTCTGCCTCCTGAGTAGCTGGAATTATACATATTTACTGCCACACCTATGTTGGTTATCTTTTAACATCATATCACATCTTATAATGGAGTAGCTATGGAAGCAGTATATAGTATTTATATTCCAAATTTCAATGTACAGGTCAAATCTATAGAAGATGAACAGGGTAAGAACTGACTATTGATATATATACCCATGTGAGTCAATAGGTGCTTAGAGAGGTGGACTATTAGTATTTGAAAGCTCCTAAATTAAAGGATTCCTGCAGCCTTAGCTCTGTGGCATCCAATCCCATCAGGTCTTGGAAGCTAAGCAGGGTCCAGCCTGGTTAGTACTTGTATGGGAGACCACCTGGGAACATGAGGTACTGTAGGCTTGGGAGATGGACCTGGAAACTCACTCTTAAAAGTCAATCTGCCATTGAAAACCCTGTGAATAACAGAGAAGCACTGACAATAGTGTTTTCCCTATTGTATGTAGGATCTCTATGAGACGGATACCAACTCAACAGCATCTAACAACAACAAATTAAAGGATGTAAAGTTAGAAATAATGATTTGTTATTTAAATCAAATTTATTCTTGGACATGTGCTGAAAATCCCATTAATGAAAACAGAGGAAGAATATATTTCTATTCCCATATATTAATGGGCTGGGATTTAGCTCAGTGGGTAGAGCACTGTGCTGCAGTCTCTAAGGCCCCGAGTTCAATTCCCAGCACCGCAAAAATGGGAGAAGGGCCTGGCAATCCACTCCCAAGGCAATCCCGAAGCACTCAGCCACTGAAAACCCTATGAGGGTCGCTATGAGTCAGATACTGACTCGACGGCACCTAACAACAACAACAACATATATTTATAATGTAGATTTTCTATAAAAAGCATTTAAGGAAGAATAATAACCCCCAGTCAGAGTGATTATTCATAATGCCATTAAGTTCTAACTAGAAAAAGCTGAATAGTCCTGAATCTAGCAAAATTTTGTATGTGTATAAAAAGGCAATAAATTAACTTGCTGTAGATACCACTTAGTATAAGAAGAGTACTACATCGTCTGAGTTTATAAAAAACAGCAAGTGACTTCTTGGGTAAAAGTGGTAGATTTTTGTTATTTTTTTAATTCATTCCCTCTCTCTCTCGCTCGCTCTCTCTCCCTCTCTCCCTCTCACTCTCTTGCTTTTGCTCTCTCTCATTCTTCCTTCCAAATAGTCCTAACATAATTGTTTTAGAAATACATTTACCTTGACCCTCCTGTTTTCTCTATTCATCTTTCAATGTTGGGGACAGCTTAATTTGTTTCTTTGTGAATAGAATGTGGGGATAGGGACCATGCCTTATTAATAGTTTAATTGTTTACTCTCTAGTGATTAGCCTCCTGAAAATAAACGTTTGTTGTTGAATGTAGGCTTTGTACTCACATGCAGCATCTTGGAAATGTTTGTATGCAATGTTTTGGGGTTTGTTTTGTTTATTTGTTTCTTTTCGAGGGTCTTGCTACGTAGTGCCGGCTCACTTCAAACTCATGATCCTCCTGTCTTAGCTTCCCCAGGGATGGAGTTATAGGCATGCACGACAATGCCCAGATTTTTGCAGTGTTTCTTAAAACTTAAGGCTAATTGAGATATTATTTACTTGGTGGGATATAGAATGCTTTTGTCAGTAAAAGCTTGATTGCTCCATAAAATCATACTAATATAAAGAGGGTTGACCAATTATCTCCATGAAGGAAACAGGGTTAAATTATAATAAATAAGGGATCAATTCAAGATTAGACTGTAAGAAAGGTTCATTGTGGAACAATTGTTAAGCACCTTTTCAAAACGGATTGGATTGTGAGTTTTATTGAATCCCTGGTATGTTTCTATTTACAGACTCTAAACATATATGCTGTAAATACGAATTCTGGAGTCTAAAATTCCTCCCTGTTCTGAATATCATTCTTTTGTATTCTCCTTTCAATATCTAGCAGTGTTGCACACATGTTAGGTTCATAATAAACATTTGCTTGATTGAATCCTAAGGAACCATACACAGTTTTTTGACTTACTGAGATTTTGTCATTATCACTTACACATTCAAAGGGTGTTTGTTATGAAGATTTTCATTAATGTAGAATTAAAGTTTTTGGCCACTACACTGTAGCACATAAAATTTGTATATATTTTCAGCATAATAAATGCTTGTGTATAGTCTGTCTTCTAGAAATTCATTAAAAAGCTCAGCTGAATCTTTTCATTTTCCTTAAAAAAAAATCTTCGTAGTTTTTAGTTGTCATTAGTTACAGAGCCCTCAGGCAACTGTCAAAGGTGTTGTGGAATTTATTTTTTTTACTCAAAAGACCTTTATTTAGAATAAAAGGCTCTATAACTTATTTTCCTGTCAAGGACAATTGTTCATTTTGGACAAGGGAAGGGAGGACTACTTTCGTCTCAGTTCAATTGTAACAAAATATGGAAATCATTATATGATTTTCCTCATCTATTTAACAATAATAGCCTTGATTATCTCTGTAGAATTTCAGCAAAATCATAGTGTGTGGAGAAAATCTCTGTAATTACCACTAATCACAGGTTTTGTTCAATCAATTAATAGTGCTTAAAAGTCTCTTTACCAGCAATAAATTGTGTATTAGGATTTAAAGTTCTTCTTTCACTCGCTTTCTGCACCTGCTTAGTTTTAAACTCCAATCTCGTGTAATTATTTTAATTTTCTCAACAATTGTTTCCAGTATTTCCCTCTGGGATAGCAGAAATCTTTGCTCTCTTTTAGCCCCCTATTTCATAATGTTTCTGTTTTAATTTAAATACTGCCATCCCACATAACTTCTTTCTAAAGAGGACTAAAGCTTGGCACAGTAGTGCACGCCTGTTATCCCAGTTACTCTGTAACTCTGGCACTTTGGAGGCTGAGGCAGGAGGATTTAGAGTTCCAGGCCAACCTGGACATAAGTGAGACTGTCAAAATGAGGGGTGGAGGAAATAAACAAAACTTTTTGTTGCAAAATGAGGGTGAGTGTATAAATAAAACTTTTCAGAACACGTTTATTGTTGTTGTTGTTGTTAGGTGCCCTCTAGTAGGGTCCGACTCATAGTGACCCTATATATAACAGAATGAAACACTACCCAACAGACACTGTGCCATACATATGATCTTTTTTTTGTTTAAGATCATTGTTGTAGCCACTGAGTCAATCTTTCTTGTTGAGGATCTTCCCTGTCTTTTATATTCCAAGACTTTAATCTTGCTATGGAAACTAGTGGTCATTTCAATTATTACTTGACACAAGACAAATTTCAAGTAACTTAAATTTTTTCAATTATCCTTTAGTCATGCAAATACTTCCTTGTAAATGACTTTTTTCTCTTCTGAGCATTCTCTACTGAACTTGTTTTAAACATGAAATTCAGCACTTTTGAAATACAAGTCTAATGGGGTTTCTTAAGTGACTATGATAGTGTGGGTGTGTTCCTTTGAGGTTGCCCACCACACTATACCAAAATATTTTGGTTGTGGTGATTTTAACTGTACCAGATTTCTCTCATCCCAGGAAGCTGAGTTTTTTACAGTTATATGACATTCTTCATTATATAAAAACCACATCAGGAAAATACCACAAGAAATGGTGGTTTAATCTAATTTAATTTCAGTATTTAAAAGAAATACAGCAGTGCGTATTTGTTTAATTATGTCTAAAAAAATAAAAACTATAGGGATGGGGATGTAGCTCAGTGGTAGAGCACTTGCTTTGCATGTGCAAGGCCCTGGATTCAATCCCCATCACAGCAATCCATCCATCAATCAATCAATACTATAGCCCAACTAAAATATAAAAACTAACCAGGGCTCTTTCATTATACCATCTAGTTAATTATCTATGGTATATTAGAAGTGGATGCATTGGGATAATCTGAAGACCATGCAATAGTAATGTGGAAAACAGCAGGAATACACATGTGCATGTGAAAGTAAGAGCACACGTGTGTGAGAACACATGCATGTGATCAAGTATGTAAATATTTTTGGAAGGAGAAAGTGGTAATAAGTGTAAATGATGGACAAACTGCTGGAAATATTCACTGAAAAGACTGCCATTTTTGATTGCCTGGTCTTAGCCCTCTAAACTTGCCAGTCTTCAGCTGTACCTGACTTCTACCTTTGGGAATCCACTATTGAACTGTAGTATAGCAAGCTTTAGTCTAGCCTTAGCTGAGACTCATTAAACAGCCTCTTCTATTTGCTGGAGTGAGCTACCTCAAAGGTAGAAGCTGTGAAAAGCCAACCCCATGTTTAGCTAAGCATCTGGAGATGTTTAGCAGCAGCCTTTTCTGAAGTTTTAATGCCTTATGAAAGCTAGACTTTACTCCTTAGATCTTAGGGTGGAATATAGTCTAAATTCTTCTGCACAAATCTTTTGGCTGAGACTTTTAAATAAATATCTTGTGAACTTATATGCCCATTAAAGATCTCATGTGTGTTTGTGTGTGTATAAATCCATTATTAGACATTTAGATTCCTATTGGCATTTTTTAGTGCTAAAAAGTTGTGGAACATGTTGGTCAAACTAAATTGAACTTTTTTCCCTTTGGAAAACTTTGTTCTTAAGAGGCACAACATATTTTTACTTTATAAAAAAACAAGTAGACATTTTTGAAAACAGCATAGTTGTACAAGGGCAAATATATTTTGTTAGTATAATCTCACTAATAATATAAGAAAGAAAAGACTTTCACATTGAAACACACTAAATTGAACTGTTAAGCTAAGCACTGCTGAACAGATAAGAGTCTGTACTTGATTGGTTTTAAGTCCTAATGATCACTGTCCAGAGTGAGTTAATGAAGAGGCCACATATGTGTTGCAGACGAAGGCACACAATATATGACCTCTTTATAAGAAGGACGTCAGATTTAGGCAGAATTGCGGATGATTAAAGGAAACACACACACACACACACACACACACACACACGCACGCACGCACAACGTGAGAGTCAAAGGAAGTCCTAGTCTTTCTTACTGTCAGATTCATAAGACAAGGTAACACCCTAAAAGATGCGTTTGAGGTGATAAATTGCAGACCATACCACCTGGGCAAGGACAGTGTAAAACAGCAGCTAAAATCAAAACCACTTGAATTCTGGCTCAGCTTTCTCCAGACAAGTACTTAAAATAGCTTAAATAACAGGATGCAAGGGGAGGGAAAACATTTCCTTTTAAGGATATGCATTCTTGGTGTGATTCAAACTTCTGCAGGAACATGGCTGTGTAATAAGTTTATTTACTTTGAGGTCACTTGGGGGAGGGTGTTGAGGGAGGTAATTGGCATTTAAACTAATACTTGGTTTAAAAAAAAAGAATAATGAGAGTTCCTTTAAAACAAAATGCAGATGTGAACCTACACGTGTCATCTGAGAAAGAGGGAGAGACAGAGAGAGAATCCCTTGTAACAAACGGTTCATTTCTCATGTACTCAGCAACCAATATGAAAGATGGCCCCGTCTGGTGCAGTATTGGGAGCCTCTTAGTAATTTTTTAAAGTATGTGTCCTTTTTTTTCTTGGTGTGTTTATTAAAAGTTACTTCTTTATTTTCTGGCAGAATTTTGTTCAGTGGTTAGATGGCGGTTCTTTTTTTCTGCTGCTCATTTATGTCCACCCATAGTGACGATATTTTCTGAACCAAAAAGTTGAGACTTGTGCTGGCAGAATCATTGAGGCTGCTCTGGATAATGTATGCTGTAAGATAATTCATATCTGCTTTATCAACCAGTTGACAATATGATGTTGGAGTCTTCCAAATGCAGAACCTTTTCCACTCCATGCCAATGTATAGTTATACGAAGTGACAAATGAGCCAGAAATGGGTTCCAGAATGTTGGCAGCTTTAATGAGAAAATAAAGTGTTGCCACCATGCCTGGTGGTTGTGAGTTTAGTTTCCAGTTGTTAAAACTGCTTTCAATCTCAGTCTGTGTTTTCTGGGTCCATTTATTATTAAATTCTCATGTTCATGTCAAAACTCAGAATAGGAAAAGTTTACTATCAAACATGGTTTTGATTTCCTAATTAATAATATCACTGATGAGATAAACACTTTCTAAAATACCATTATGCAACTACATTTTCTGGCCTTCCAAAACACATTAGATTCTTGACACTGCTTAAAGATGCATAATTGTTTTAAAAAAAAACTGGGATTGGAAATAAAATTAGCATAAAACTCTTTAAAAATAATTGTACACTATTTTGTGTTTCAAGTACCCTACCAGCTGGGACATTTTGTAAAATTAATTGCTAGCTGCTGCTGATTTAGGCTCCTTCTGCCTTCTTATTGAAATTGTTTTCTTCAAAATATATGATTTAGGAGCTCTAATAAAGGCATAAGATAATTTGCTAGTCCTAATACTAAAATGCCTTTGATCATGGGAAGTAGTATAAGATGGATTAACATCTGCTGATAAAAATGTAGGGAAATAGCAGAGTAGGTAGAACTTTTGAAAGATGACCCATGTTCCCATTTTAGGATAGATGACCCAAGTGACTCAAAAATTTTACAGGGATTTGAAGGTAATGGTTTCAAGTAAGACCCAGGGGTTCTGTCTGATTAATTTCTATGTCTTTGGTGTCCAGCTCAGTTCCTGCAACATAGTAGGTATTTAGTGTAGCCTAGAGGGTGACTCAAACTAAACATATGGGGGGGGGGGTTGAGGTTTTGGTTTTTTGAGAAGAGGTCTTGTTATGTTGCCTAGGCTAGACTCAAACTCCTGGACTCAAACAATTCTCCTACCTCACCCTCCTGAGTAGCTGGGTCTACAGGCACATACCATCACTCCCAACTACATGGTATTTCTTTTACGATTTTGTTTTAATTTTTTTTTTTTGAGACAGGGTCTCACTTTGTAGGCCAGGATGGCCTCGAGCTCATGATTCTCCTGCCTCAGTCTCCTAAGTGTTAGGACTGCAGACGTGCACCACCACGCCTGGCTGCTACATGATTTTTTTTTTTAATAAAGCCAAGGCAAGTTCCTGCATTTGGAAACACACCTGACCTTTGCTGCTCCTCCACTTGGTCCCTCCTTGGAGGGTGTGTTCACTCAGAAAACCAAATTACAGATCTGAAGGCTGCCGGGTGGGGACAGGATTAGAACAAAGGGAATGAGATTGAATGTTATTTAAGGGATATTTTTGTCAAGTTTTGGTTTCTTCGTGAATTGTTATTTCGTCTTTTTAGTGCTATTTCTGTATTTTTTGTCATTGTCCTTTAGTTTTATTTTTAACAC
This sequence comes from Pedetes capensis, assembly GCA_007922755.1. NCBI lineage: Eukaryota > Metazoa > Chordata > Mammalia > Rodentia > Pedetidae > Pedetes > Pedetes capensis. The sequence continues at coordinate 29,377 of VMDO01007331.1, forward strand.
ACTCATCAGGATTAGAACATTCAATGTCTGAGAATCAGTAATTCTGCAAACATATTTTTGTCCCTTTGGTTACTATATGCAAGACACTGTGCTATGTATTAGAATGGGAGATAAAAAGATTTATAAGACATTTTATCAAGAGATGTGCAACCAGAGCCAGGCATGGTAGAGCACAGCTCTAATCCCAGCACTGGGGAGGTGGAGGCAAGAGGATCAGGACTTTTTGGCCAGCTTGGGCTATGTAGCAAGACCCTGGGGGAAGGAGGAAGGGAGGGAGGCAACCAAACAAGGTAGATTGTCACATAATAACAAATTCTTATTCTTCCAACTCCTTTTCAAGCTTTTCTGTCCCTTACTAAAAGCATCTGTTATTACTACCCTTACTTTGAAATGGAGTTTCCACATGTGGTTTTTTTATGTTAGTTATATTTTAGGGTGGCTAATTCCCAGCATCTTTTAATCACATCAGTGAGCTGTCTTCTAATTAATGCTCAGGAGAGGTTATTGCAGAGAGAGTTCATACAAATGGTAGTTCTCCTTGTTACCCAAACCTCTATTTCTACCTAATACAAATAAACCACCAGATAGATTCTCAGGGCCTTGATCGGTTTCACGTAGCTTTGAATCCATTGCAGTTTTTAAATATTTACCTTCAACTAGGTCTGCTTCCTGCTTCTATCACTGAGGATATCAAATGAACATTTCTTGAGTATCTGTTATATGCCAGGTCTAAACTGGAATCAACAAAAGATTAAATTATGTTCAGATATATGCCATTTCAGAAGTCAGAGGAAAAGGATACATTTTAAAATATTTATCTATCAAAAATCACTGAAGTGGCCAGTCACTGTGTTGCACCCCTATAATGCCTGTGAACCAGGAGGCTGAGGCAGAAGGATTGCAGGTTCGAGGTCAGAGGCAACCTGTGCAACTTAGCGAGACCCTACCTCAGAATAAAAAATAAAAAAGGGGTTGGGAGCACAGGTCAGTGCAGGAGCATCCTGGGTTCGATCCCTGAGTACCCTCCCCCCAAAAAAATCACTAAAGTAGACAGAGTTATGTTAGTTAAAAAGGATTAAGCTATTCCTTCTCTAAAGATAATCATAAAATAAGCAGGGTATGATGGTGCACACCTGTAATTGTGTTTCGATTGGCAATTGGGAGGCAAAGGCAGGAGGATCATGAGTCCAAGACCAGCCTGGGCTACATAGTGAGTTGAAAGAAAGCCTGAGCTACATAGCAAGATACTGTCTCAAAATACCATGAGCTGCAGATGTAGTTCAGGGGTAGAATGTTTGCCTAATATGTGCAAGGCCCTGGGTTTGATCCTCAACACTGCAGGGGGAAAAAGATATAAAAGTGAAAGAATAATACATTTAGGTAGTGATGTGTAATAGTGGTCAGAATGTTACCACTTGGCATCTGTTTTTAATATGCATTTTTATTATATTTCTGGGTGTTTTTCCTGTCTCTAGGTTTCAAAATTATATGTGTATTGTTGTTGTTGTTAAGTGCCATCGAGTCGTTATCCGACTCATAGCGACCCTCTGTACAACAGGGGAAACACTATTGTCAGTGCTTCTCTACTGTTCATAGGGTTTTCAATGGCAGGTTGATTTTTGGGAGGGGGTTTCCAGGTCCTTCTCCCAGGCCTACAGCTTCTGGTGTTCCCAGGCGGTCTCCCATCCAGGTACTAACCAGGCCCGACCCTGCTTAGCTTCCGAGATCTGATGGGATTGGATGCCACAGGGCTATGGTTGCAGGTATATGTGTATAGGAGGGAGGTTATAAAACTCCATGTATTCTGATTTAGAATCAGAATGTAATAGAGCCAAAAGGGACCTTAGAGATCATTTGGTCCAAAGCATTCCTTTTACAGATGAGAACACTAAAACCTCGAGAGGTGACTTGTGCAAATTAGTAGCCAAGTTGAAATAAGACCTTGCATCACATTATTCTCACTATGTGCCTTTCACCTATGCTATGTACCTTCACTATGTCACACTTAGTCCATAGTATTGAACTCCATGTTAACTTTGTAAAAATGGGAGAAACAGATTGCTATATACACATAGGCAGGTGTACTTAAACCCAAGACTTTCATATACCAAGAGTTGATCAAATTCTGCCATGATGCCACTTTGCTTTTTTAGTGACTGCAGATGCAGTTGTTGGTTTGATTTCTACTCAAAAACATTTTATGCCGGGTGTGATGGCACACACCTCTAATCCCAGCAACTCGGGAAGCAGAAGCAAGAGGATTGATCACTGGTTCAAGGCCAGAAGCAGCCTGCATAATTTAGCAAGATCCTGTCTCAAGATTAAAAATAAAAAAGGGGCCGGGGGTGCAGCTCAGCAGCAAAGTGCTTGCAAAGTATGTGCAAGGGTCTAGGTTCAGGGCCCTAGTACAAAAAAAAAAAAGAAAAGAAAAGAAAAGAAAAAGGAAAAAGAAAAAGAAAGAAAGGAAAGGAAAGGAAAGAAAAAAAACAGTTTATATGAGGAAATGAAGAGTCTGATGTATGGCCTTTTACAAATTCAAAGCAAAGAAAGTGAAGATATACCTTGAAAGAAATATAAGAGATTTTCAGAAATGTTGAATAGCTTGTGATTGATGTTTTAAAAGTTGTTATTGTTGTTAGATGACATTGAGTTGGTGTCCGACTCATAGGAACCCTATGTACAACAGACAAAACATTATTATCATGCTTCTCTGCTATTCATAGGGCTTTCAATGGTTGATTGTTTTTGGGGGAGTGGGTTTCACAGTCCTTCTCCCAAGCGTACAGCACCTAGTGTTCCCAGGCCCGACCCTGCTTAACTTCTGAGATCTGACAGGATCTGACACTACAGTGGTACAGCTATAGGCTCTTTTAAAAGTACATATATTTTAATTGGTAGATTTTAAAATGTAGTAATCACTACTTAAGAATATTTGACTCCAGAAGCTGTGGAAATAATCCATTGGTAGGGCTCATGCTTGGCATACATGATGCCTTAGATTCAATTCCCTCATAGAAAAAAAGGAATATATGACTCAAGAAGTATACTGTATTACAATTAAACACTGAATTTTTTCTGCTTTTTGACTAGGAATATAGCTCAGTAGCAAAGTGTTTATCTGGTATGCATAAGTCTGCAGCCATAGCACCGTGGCACCCAATCCCACCTGATCTCAGAAGCTAAACAGGGTCGGCCTGGTTAGTCCTTGGATGGGAGATCACCTGGGAATACCAGGTGCTGCAGGCTAGGAAGAAGGACCTGGCAATCCACTTCTGAATCAATCTGCCATTGAAAACCCTATGAATAGCAGAGAAACACTAGCATAGTGCCAGGCATGGGACAGTGTCAGGGAGTGTTTCCATCTGTTGTACATACAGTCACTATGAGTCAGACCCTACTCCAATACACCTAACAACAACCACAGCATGCACAAGGCCCAGAGTTAGAATGCCAGCACCACAAAAAAAAATCATCATACTTCAGAATATTGGTGAAATGGCTTAATGTCGGATATTTAATATTTTAGTAATTGACCAAAATTGGCTGATATGAATCATACTTAGAAAAATCCAAAATATCTACTGTGGCCTAGAAGAATGTATGTAATGTGCTCCATGACCCTATCTCTTTCTTTTTTCCTTGCTCACTCTGCTCGAGTGATATTGGACTTTACTGTTCCCAGAACACACTAGATATACTTCTGCATTGTACATTTTGCATTTGTTGTTTCCCTTACCTAAAATCTCTTCCTCTAAATCTCTTCCTTATCTCATGCAAGTTTGTATTCAAATGTAACCCCTCAAAGTATTCTTCCTTGACCATTCTGTCTAAATAGGTCCTCCAACAATATCATTATAACTTAGAGTTACTCAACTTCATCACTGTTTACATTTTGAACTGCATAATACGGAGTGCTATGGTATTGGGAGAAGGATCTGGCAGCCCACTCTGAAAACAATCAGTCATCAAAAACCCTATGAATACAGGGAAGCACTGACAATAGTGCTGGGCACTTTACAGCGCCAGGTAGTGTTTTGTTGTGTTGTACATAGGGTCACTATGATTCAGACTCGACTGCACCTAGCAACAATAATTCTCTGTTGCATATGGGAGGGGTCACATGTCTGGTAGCATATTTAGTAACATCCCAGCTTCCACCCTTCTGCATGCCAGAAGCATCTTCTCCCTGCCCAGTTATGGCAATCAAAAATGTCTCCAGCTGGGTGTGGTGGCGCACATCTGTAACCTCAGCAATTGAGAAATGGAGGTAGGAAGATCAAGAGTTCAGGCCATCCTCGGCTACAAAATGAAACCTTGTCTGATAAAAAAGGCTCCAGACAGTTCTGTTTCTTTTTTCACTGCTGAGGGTTAAACCCAGGGCCTCAAGCATGCTATGCAAGCGCTCCACCACTGAGCTACACCTCTAGCTCCTTTATTGTTTCTATTTTTGAGGCAATATCTCACCAAGTTGTGGAGGCTAGTTCTGGCCTTGAATTCGTGATTCGCCTTCTGAGTCACTGGGATCACAGATGTATGACATTTCTGAATGTCTCTTGGGGGACAAAAGAGTCCCTGGTCTAAGCCTTTACCTTCATTTATTTTTCTTCATAGCATTTATATTATTATGTTGTTGTTGTTGTTAGGTGCCGTCGAGTCGGTGTCCGACTCATAGCGACCCTCCTAGGGTTTTCAATGGCTGACTGTTTCGGGATTGCCTTGGGAGTGGATTGCCAGGTCCTTCTCCCATTTTTGCAGTGCCGGGAATTGAACTCCGGACCTTAGAGACTGCAATGCAGCGCTCTACCAACTGAGCTAAATCCCAGCATTATTATGTTACATAATATTTTAAAGTCATACTTCCTGTTAGGTGTTATTTATTAATTGTCAGTAGGAATATGAGCTCCTTGAGCTAAAGACTTTGTTTTCTTGGCTATGGGATCTTTGGTCCCAAGAACAGTACCCGGCAGTTTGTAAATAGATTGCTTATTCACAACACATTTCCTTGAACGGTGTTGTGGTCATCTTAAGTCATTTCCTTATTCAGATATCTTTCTTTCTCCTATAATTGAATTTACATATTTGATATTGCAAGTGAAAGTCAAAATTTATTCACACCAGGCAAGGTGGCGCACACCAGTAATCCCAGCGGCTTGGGAGGCGGAGGCAGGAGGATCGCAAGTTCGAGACCAGAGGCAGTCTGCGTAACTTAGCAAGACCCTGTCTCAAAAAAAAAAGCTCAAAAAAAATGAACTGGGGCACAGCTCAGTGGTCCAGCACTTGCAAAGCATGCAGGTACAAGGCCCTGGGTTCAACCCCTAGTACCACCAAAAAAAAATTTTTTTATTCACTAAAAACATATACTCAAGTGATTTACAATCCTTAGGACATTAACCTGCCTTTTCAATAAACCAACTTTTGTCACTGATCAGACTTTTTGGGTTTTTTTCCTCTCAATTTTTTAACAGTTTCAGAATAAGCATCATTCATTTAATCATCATTTTGATACGTATACTGTTAGAACTGCAGTAGTGCAAAAATAAAAAAGTTATTTATAGAGTCATGTTGAACATCTGCTTTACTCAGTAGTGCATTTATTTTTATGAACTCTATATTTGTCTTGGATTAATGTTTGCTTACATTAACTTGAAGAAAAATTGGTCTAAAGATGATTGCTTTACTTCAGGTATGCTTTGAAATAGAATCAGTATTAATTTATGAAACTTCTTTTACACTAATGAAAGAATAGGAGCATAAAACTCCTAAACTGTTACAGTAGAAGTTGTTAAAACAACCATGGCAGTGTTTTGTTGGTGTAGAATGTATTCTTTTTTTTCCCCCTGGTACTAGGGGATTGAACCCAGGGCCTTGGGTATGCTAGACAAGAGCTCTACCACTGAACTACTCCTACAGCACCCCTCCTTTTCTTATTTTTTGCTTTGAGACAGAGTTTCTCTAAGTCACACAGGCTGCCTCTGGCCTTGAACTTGTGATCTTCTTGCCTTAGCTTCCCCAGTTGCTGAGATTATAAGCTTGTGTCACTGTACCAAGCTCTAATGTATCATTTCTAGAAGTCCTCTTAGCTCTGTGATTTAATAATAGTTTCATTTACCAACCATGCTTTCTTAAAATTATTGTCAATTATTCAAGTCAGGTCCAACTAATAGCAACCCTATGTACAACAGAACGGAACACTTCCCGACACTGTTCCATGCCTGGCACTATATCAGTGCTTCTCTGCTATTCATCGGGTTTTCGAAGGCTGATTGATTCAGGAGTGGGCTGCTAGGTCCTTCTCCCAGGCCTAGAGCACCCCGTATTCCCAGGCAGACTCCCATCCACAGACTAACTAGGCCCTACCCTGCTTGGCTTCTGAGATCAGACAGGATCAGACCCCAGAGTGGTATAGCTGTAGACTTCTTAATATTGTTGTTGTTGTTAGGTGCTATCAAGTCATGCCCGACTCATAGCGACCCTTATAGGGTTTTCAATGGCTGATGGTTTGGGGATTGCCTTGGGAGTGGATTGCCATGTCCTTCTCCCATTTTTGCAGTGCTGGGAATCCAACCTGGGACCTGAGAGACTGTAGAGCGTTGCTCTACTAACTGAGCTAAATCCCAGCCCCTCTTAAAATTAGGGATGCTATTTTTAAGAAGAGCTTCTTATACACTGTTTAAAGTACACGATACATAATATAAAACCTTGCTCTTACAGTTAAAATTTTTCATTTCTCTTGCAAAAACATCTTTAGGTCCCAAACAATAAGATTTATAATCAGGCAAGTTTATTTACTGAGCCAAAAATTAAGGTATAATACTCTTAATCAATTTATTTCTCCTAATATTTTTCCTGTGTTTTTTGTTTGTTTTTTGGATTTTTGTTTGTTTGTTTTGTTGTTGTTTGTTTTTTGACTTTTTTGCTTTGTTTTTATTTTGGGTTGGCCTTCCTTTTTACAAAGATCTCAACAGCAATGGATTCATTTGTGACTATGAACTTCATGAACTTTTCAAGGAAGCTAATATGCCATTGCCAGGATATAAAGTGAGAGAAATTATTCAAAAGCTCATGCTGGATGGTGACAGGAATAAAGATGGGAAGATAAGTTTTGATGAATTTGTTTATGTAAGTATGTGCAAATCCATGATGATTAGAAATAATGATTGTCCCTTTGTCTAGTGGGATCTTACAGTGTAATTACTATTATATTAAGTTGCTATATATCTCATGTTAGTACTCTGATATCTAGTAACATTTCTGTCATCCTGCCCACTTAGTTTAGTAAGTTCTTTTAGCCACTAGAATATCTTAACAAAAGAAATGATAAAAAGAGCACTGACAGAAACAAAGGTACAATACAATGCTCAGTACAAGGTGAACAATCTCCTTCAGGGGAATCATTACAGGGCATCTTTCAAGGTGCTAAATGACATCCTTGAAGTGCTCTTTTTCTCTCTCATAGTGAACAGTGTGCTTCACAATTTTAATAATATACCCTGACTCACAGTCTTAGATGCTTCCTGAGCTGAACTTCTGATTAAAAAGATATTTTCTAGTCCTGTGGTAGTGGTATTTAACTCATTTTCTCTAGAGCAATCATTTTGATAATTAAAAGTTAGAAGCATATCTTTTTAGTCTGTTGGGAGAGGCCTTTAAAATTTTTGTTTTCTTCTCTAGTGTCATCAGATGCTACTCGAGGTTTGGAGCTGATTTCATAATTCTTCTACCCCCCCCCCAAGCACTTCGTTTAGTGTTGTGTACTTACTGCCTGTAGAGTCTGTGTGTGGCAGGCACACGATTAATCATTGAAGCCTAACTCTTTTAACTGCTAGCAGTTGAGTTCTAGGTTTTCTAGACTTCTGTTACTTTCGGTTTATATTTATTGACAGATTATTGAGATAAACATTGAAAAAGGCTATTGCAGTATTGTTTCTTCCTGCAATTAAGAGCACCCTTAAGATTTTTTTTTTAAACGCTGTCTCACTATGCAGCACAGTCTGGTCTGGAACTCACCATTAGCCAAGGTTGGCCTCAAACTCTTGATCTTCCTACCTCAGCCTCCCGAGTGCTGGATTAAAGGCATATGTCACCACACCCAACCACCTTTAAGATTTTACGGATTTATTTATTACTATTTTAAGGCTGAGTTTGAGTAGATCTTATTAGGCATTCATTTCAGTATATTGCAAACAAGTAATTAGTGCCTAATGTTTGTCACAAACTTCCCAGCACTCCTATCCTTCTTTTCTATCGTTTATTTTTGCCCCAAGACAGCTGCAATTATGAGGTGTACTCCCGTCATTTACTCACTATGGCATTACTCACTATGGCAAGTGAAATTCTGATATGTTCTCTCTGATTAGACTTAACTCCTTAAGAACACTCCAGAAGGTCAGGAAGCAAATTGACTAAGTAATGATTTCTACTACGCTATCAGCATTTCACAAGAATATTATTGTTTTAAAAATATACTTGTATCATAATTATAATGATGTAGTTTTGCCATTTTTCTTTAAATTACTGATTTCCTCCCACTGTTTTCATCTCCAGTTATGGCCAAAGCCTTTTGCTTTGAATTCTGTGTTCAGTAGTAAGTTCCAATCGATTTGCAATTTGAGCACTTGCATGTCCTCTGATGTATAACTTGCTCCCCATGTAACTGCATGTGTAGTTGTAAATTTAAAGAGGCTCAAGGCAGCAGTTAACTATGATTGGTTGTTTTTGATACAATTTACAGGTCAGACATTTTTATCTACTAGAAATAAGATGGCTAAATAATGAAGATTTGTAGCGCACAAGTAATGTTAAGGACAAAATTATGAAAGTGGAAAAGTGTTCTTGGGGAAATTTTAAATTTTGTATGTTTTGAAACACTGGTTTTCATATAGCTTTTAGTGGCTTTTAAGTGCAGAGGTGACATTCCCCTAGTATATTCTTGAAAAGTAAAGAAACTACATAATAATTTTGGCAACACTGTGGACTGTTTAAAAACAAAATATTAATGAGAACATTTTAGGTTAAAATAATGCCTTAGAATCAGAATCTTGGGTTTATACTCTCATTTTTCAAAATCAAACAAGCATGTGCTCCCAGAAAAGGAGGTGAGCTGACCAGCATTACCTAGAAGACTAGTGACCTTTTCCAGTTAGTTCTCTGCTGTTCAGGAAATATGACAATTAAGTAACTTGCCTAAAGTGTCAGACTGACACTATCATGACTGTACTGAAAGAAAGATTACTTGGCATTGAACCAAATGTCTCCCACTCTCCTCTACTTTGTCACCAATTTAAACATCTTACAAATAGTCAAACAAAATATAACTAGAGCTTAGTTACTGAGGAAGCAGAGAGTATGATATTCCTGTCAGGTATCAGCTTAAGGAAACATGTTCTTGCATGTTAGGTTTTTGGGGTTTTATTTGAATAAAAAATAAGCTGAAATGGCTTAAGCGATGTTAATAGTAAACCAAGCTATAAACAAATTCAGCTTATACTAATTTGGGGGAAGACTGTATAGAGAGCAGAAAAGACTCCCAAAATTATATGTAAACTTCAAATGTGAAAACGAAATTTAATAATCTACTTTTGTTCCAAGCATTTCAAAACTAATTTACTGGCGTTTTATACTTACAAAATAATAGAATTTTTTAATTTTTAAAGGCTGATATGGCAATGAGCTTTTTGAGCAGAAATGATTATATTAAACTCTTATTTTCACAATGAAAAACTTCCTCTTAAATAATGAATAAGTTGCCCTTTCTGAGGACTTTTACTAACAGTATCGACCTCACAGGATTAAAAAAAAAAAAAAAAAAAAACTTAATGCAAGTAAAGTATTTAGAACAAACCCAGGCATATAGTAGGTGTTAGATGTTGAAGTGATTATTTATGTTTTATTTATTGATTTGAGACAGTGTCTCACAAAGTTGCCTAGGCTGCCCCAAACTCTTGGGCTCAAATGATCCTTTGCCTCAAGCCTCCCTAGTACACATGGGACTACAAGGCCCAGACCACTGTACCTGGTCAGTGTTCTTTTCCAGGGTTTTTGTTTTTGTTTTTGTAGCACTGGAGAGTTGAACCCAGGGCCTCACACAAGCTCTTTACTACTGAGGTGCATCCCGCACCCATTTTTTATTTTTATATTTAATTTTGAGTCAGGGTCTCACTAAGTTATGCAGGCTGCCTCTGGCCTTGAACTCATGATCCTCCTGCCTCTTCCTCATGAGTTGCTGGGAATACAGGCATGCACCACCATGCCTGGTTTCTTCTCCAAGTTGAGGCCTATGACAATTTCCAGAAAAAGGAAAAATTTAAACTTGCTGCTTTGGAAACAAGCCCCAAACAATGGAAGCAGTTGGATTTTTTTTTCCCAATTCTTTCTGACATCTTTCCTTCTTAAGTCATATGCCTCTGGATTGTTTTGATTTGGCCTCTAAGCCCATGCCAGGCTCACTTTGGGGTCAAAAGGAATTAGCTAGTTGCTGAGGGTCTTTGAGAGGAAGGCTTTGAGAGGAAACTTATGAAAGGAATAAGAAACATATACTCCACAAAAAAACACTGAAAAAATGAATATAATGACAGTAGATACTGCTGCCCAAACAGCACATACCAAGAGGTTGCTCACAGATGATAAAGCAAGTCCTTCCTCTTGGAGAGAAAACAGCAGAAAGCAGTGAGCTCATTAGGATCACAGCAAAGCTTTGAGAAAAGATTCATTGAGAAGACTCTAGCACAGTGGTCAGCCTCATGCTGGCTCTGATTTCTGAGACTGCTGATAAGCCAAAGCTGATACTCAAATATCTTTAGCATCCATTCAAGCCATGTCTTTACTAAAGTAGAAAAGAAAATTCAAATTTTCATGTAGTGAATCAATTTTATGGAAATTTCAGAAATTTTCTATTCTTTCATATTTAAAACAATTTTCTAATCTAAGAAACATTACAAAACTGAATATCTGAGCTGAAATAATTGATTTAAAAATATTTAGAAAGTAGGGGCTGAAACAATGATTTAACCATTGCATAATGGATATAGCAAAACACTTGTTACCCTGTACACCACCACCATTTATTAACTAAAAAAAAAAAAAAGAAAAAGAAGAAAGAAGGAAAGAAAAAAAGAAGGAAGGAAGGAAGAATATAGGGGCAGTAGGTGTAGCTCAGTAGTAGAGCATGTGCTTAGCATGCACAAACTCTAGATTCAATCCCCAGCACTACAAAAAAAAATAATTTTTTAACAAGTAAAAGTCATAAATTTGTAAGACAGCCAAAATTAACAAATTAAGTTACAATCTGCACATCATTCCCAAACATCAAAAGTTTTACTAGAATTATGGAAGTGATGGTATTAGGATATTATACAACAGAGACATTCTTTTTTTTTATTTGAATTATTCTACTTTTCCATGACACATACCAATTTGGACTTATCTTTCAGCTGAAATTGTACTTACTGAAACAATCTAATTTTTAGAAGGCAATGATGCTTGAAGCAAAAGCACTCGTAACAAGAGAAACAGCTTTTCATATCTCATTTTGAGGCATTAACATTTTTTGGTCACTGCAGTAATTTGTGGTATGCGGAAGTGTACACCTGTCAGATTTTAATTTATTCAACAATATTTTATGGAATGAGAGAGAGTTCAAAAGGACACAGACTAGTAAATATTGTCTTTTCACTGAGCAGGTGCATTCTCAGCAAAAGGGAAGGTATGAGAACAAAATACATCACGATTAAGGCTTGGCTACATTTCCGGGGGAGGGGTGGGATTTAGCTCAGATGGTAGAGCGCTGTGCTGCAGTCTCTGAGGTCCTGAGTTCAATTCCCAGCACCACAAAAATGTGTGAAGGACCTGGCAATCCACTCCCAAGGCAATCCCAAAACAGTCAGCCATTGAAAACCCTGTAAGGGTCGCTATGAGTCGGATACGGACTCGACAGCACCTAACACCAACAACATTTCCAGGGAGCTATTTTGTTATATACTCTTGGCTTGGAAGTTTAAGATAAATGCACTGAAATTAAAGTTGGACTAAGAAGTGTCAAAGAAAGAAAGAAAGAAAGAGAGAGAGAGAGAGAGAGAGAGAGAGAGAAAGTTGGACTAAGAAATTCAGATTATAAATACACATTTTAATAATGTTTAAGTTACCTGGAGTGCACGATTCAGCACCACACTGTTGTCTCTTACTGAGCTACCACATTATACCACACAAGAGTTTTTTGGTGGAGTCATAAATGTTTACCTTTCTTTGCACTAAGAACTGCAGTTAAGAAGGTAGGATCCTTCAACCTTTTCTCTCCAAGCAAAGAACAAAGCCATCCTTCTCCATAGAAAACTAACAGATTTACTTGTATGTTTGAATCACACTAGTTTTTGGCTTAAAGTGGATTCAATGCATGTAGCACTTAATGTTTTTGACAAGTGTATGCAATTGGCTTTGACGCTTCATCTTTAGTAGCCGTATTGTAGTATTTATTTAGCATAGTAAATACTCAACCCAACTTTCCTTTTTAACACTCATCACCTGTGGAAAGCAATGTAGGGGATCAAGACATGAAGAAGATAAATATGATTATTGTTGTGTCTGATTGTAAATGAATTGAGAGTCAACAAAATTATTTTAATTAATAGATTTTCCAAGAAGTAAAAAGCAGTGATATTGCTAAAACCTTCCGCAAAGCAATCAACAGGAAAGAAGGGATTTGTGCGCTCGGAGGAACTTCAGAGTTGTCCAGTGAAGGAACACAACATTCTTACTCAGGTAATAGTGTCACATGTGTTGTTAGGATAACACAATGCACTACATAGGGTAGATGCTATAATGTCACAAGGGGCTCTAGGAACCATGTGCTCCTAATTAAGAATACAGTAGATAACCTTGATGACATGTATTTGGACTTGAGTCTAATACTTGTCAAGAGGCATAAGAGGTGTTTATTGTATGTTAGCTTGCAAGAGACATGATACAATACATGTAATGATAGGTTATATTACAGTAATACAAATGCAATTTTAAAACAATTTTCTGTCTAACTTCTCTAAAGATCAGTTAACCTGCTCTATTGTTTTTGTTAATTTTGTGATTCCTAATAGCCACTGTGTTGCATTCAAGTATCTGGGTGTTCAAAGAGAATAACCACATGTTTTTGACACATTAACTTTGAGCACTACTGTACAACTATTTTATGCTTTGAAGTCAAATAACCTAGAGAATGAACTAATTTCTTATTATTTTACATAATTTTAGAGGAAGAAAAATATGCTTTTGTGAACTGGATAAACAAAGCGTTGGAAAATGATCCCGATTGCAGACACGTTATACCCATGAACCCAAATACTGATGACCTGTTCAAAGCTGTTGGTGATGGAATTGTGCTTTGGTAAGATGCTAGCTTGTCTTCTATCCAGATTTCCAAAATTAGCCTTCAAAATAATTGTTATATTTGTTTTCTAGATACTAAATAGCTACATCTCAGAAAATAAAGAGAAGGGAAAATTACCCAGGTTCTGCCTTTTTCATTTCATCTTTAAGTCTGTCCATGAACCTAAAACTCAATCATAGACTGGGAACCTCTTTATAGGGCAAAACTTTCAGCTTCCAACTTCTTCTCATCACTGAGCGACCAGAATTTTACAACTCTGTCAAACTTAAGTATGTCAGTATCTATTTTTTCTGAAGTACCATAGCTTCCAAAGGAAAAAAGAGGCTACCCTTCAGTTCTCACTCTCCAGTGACCTATTTCTGAAAAATGCTTTTGTCACTGTGGCTGCCCCACAGCCAGCAGTATTTTGGCAAAAATGATGTAAGATTACCAACACTGTCTGTTTCTGCTCCTATTTTCAGAGGCAGTGTAGCACAGTGGTTAAAAGCATGTTCCATAATCGTTCAGCCTGGGTTCATATTCAGGCCCTGCCACTCAGTAGCTGTATAACTATGGTCCAGATACTCAGCCCCTTTCCATTTCAGCTTCTGTTTACTATGATCTTCATATTATGGGAAAGGTTGTTGTTGTTGTTAGGTGCCGTCGAGTCGGTATCCGACTCATAGCGACTCATAGCGTTTTCAATGGCTGACTATTTCGGGATTGCCTTGGGAGTGGATTGCCAGGTCCTTCTCCCATTTTTGCGGTGCCAGGAATTGAACTCAGGACCTCAGAGACTGCAGAGCGGTGCTCTACCCACTGAGCCAAATCCCAGCCCATAGGAAAGGTTAAGCATCCCTAATCCAAAAGTCTGATACTGAAATGCTCCAAAATCCAAAACTTTTTGAGTGCTGATAGGATGCTACAGTGGAAGAGTCCATAGCTGACCCCATGTGACAAGTCACAGTCAAAATGTGGGTGCATTAAAAATATCACATAAAATTACCTTCTGGATCAAGGATGTAGTTCAGTGGTATAGTGCTTGCCTGCAATGGGGAGGCTCTGGGTTCCATTCCCAGCAGTACAAAAACAAAAATTAACTTCATGCATATGTGTGAGATGTATATGATACATAAATGAAATTTGTGTTGAGACTTGGATCCCTCAAAATATCACATTATGCATATGCAAATATTCCCAAATCTGAAACACTTCAAGTTCTAAGTACTTTGCATGAGGGATACTCAACCTGTACTTAGGCCACTGTGCTGTTGTGAGCATTAAGCAAATTACTACACATAGAGTGATTAGAAATGTGAAATAAATATTTTTCAGATGACAATGTAGCAAAATTCTTTTTCAATGATTTCATTTTGATTGGTTGAAAAGCTGATTTAAAAACATAAGATATCCACTTTTGTGTCTGTATACACCAAAGAAATTATTCATGTGTTTAAAGAGAGCAAGATAATTACACAGAAATATTAATATTTAAATTTTGCATGGAAAGAAGCATGACTTACCCTACGCAGAATAAAGTTTCTTCAGGCGGTTTTATGAACAACTAAAATGTTAAAGTCTAACTCTGAATTTTGCCAAATGAGGTTGAGGGTATGGCTTAGTAGTACAGTGCCTGCTTTGCATGCTAAAGGCCATGGTTCAATCCCCAGCACCAGAAAAATAAAATAAAATTAAAATAAATAAATAAATCTTACCAAATGAGAAATTTCTTCCTAATAAGTCACAGATTGTAGCCCAAAGTAACCTTTCTTTCTTTCACCAATGTATTACCAGTACCAAATACAGTGTATAGTATCTGGCTCCTTGTTGAGACACTCAGAAAGCATTCGCTGAATGGGCTGGAACTGTACCTCAGTGGTAGAGTGCTTGTGTAGCATGTACAAGGTCCTGGCTCCATCCCTGGCACCAAAAAATAAAAATAAAAGTAAAAGTAAAGAAAGAGAAGGAAAAGAAGATCTCATGTTCAACTAATTTTACTGTTTTGTGGATAAATGGTCATTTTTAATTGTGAATTGTATAATCTAGAAGAGATTCATTTTCAGCATGGCATTTTATCCATTTTAACATTTATCCAATAAGGTTTCTCAACATGCAAGTTATTCATTCTCATAAGTGAATGTGAAGAAAACAAAAAAAAAGAAAATATGTCCCTCTTCACCATTCAAGGACTCAACTTTTACAAATATTTTCGTAGGGTTGTTTTGGGGATGGGGTTTTTTTGGTTTGGTTTTCTTGCTTTTTTTTTTTTTTTTTTTTTTTTTTTTTTTTTTTTTTTTTTTTTTTTTTTTTTTGGTGATACTTGGGAATTGAACCCCGGGCCTCACACATACTTTGCAAGTGATCTACCACTGAGCTGCACCCCCAGACCACTTTTTATTTTTTATTTTGAGTCAGGGTCTTGCAAAGTTGCATAGGCTGCCACTGGCAAGAATTCACCATCCTTCTGCCTCTGCTTCCCGAATCACTGGAATTATAGGCCTGTGCCACATCTCCCCCACTAGGTTGAAAGATTTTTATCCTTGTTGTTTTTTGTGCTGGGGATCAAACTCAAAGCCTCATGCATGCTACACAAGCACTCTACAACTGAGCTATACTCTCAGCTTGGTGTTTTGGGCTTTTTTATTTGTAATATATATATATATATATATATATATATATATATATATATATATATTATATATATATATACTTATATGGTGATCAACATCTATTATGCTTATTTTTTTAGGTCACACCAAAGATATATTGTAATAACCCTTAATGTGTTTGTTAAGATTTACAGACTCTTTCATACTAAATCAACTCTGTTTTCATTTTCATTTCAGTAAAATGATCAACCTTTCAGTTCCTGATACAATTGATGAAAGAGCAATCAACAAGAAGAAACTTACACCCTTCATCATTCAGGTATGCATTGTTCTTCACTCCCTCTTCAATGAAACTACTGTTTGAAAACTTTTTCTATAGACCATAGGCTCTGCACTCTGTATGTTCACATTTAACTCTCATCACAACTCTAAGTTTGGAATTATCATCCAGATTTTACAAAGTGAGCTAGGACTCAGAAAAATCTGTGAGCTTGCCAGGAGTTAATATTGGAAAAGAAGTACAAATCCGTATCTAACTCCAAAACTCATATTCTTTTCTTTACATAATTCGTTCCAACATTGCAAAAATAAGCAAAACTATTTTAACTCTTAATTAACTGGCATGCTTAAAGAAATGGAGCCTCTTTTTTCTATTAAGTGACTATTAGACTATTAGATAGCAAAATTCCCTTAGGAAAGAGTACCCCTTGGGATGTGGAGATTGGTAACGTCTAGAACTGCGTTTATACCATACTACTAGACTTTCATTTACGCCAGGAATATCCAACCTTTTGGCTTCCCTGGGCCGCATCAAGTAAAGAAGAATTATCTTGGATCATACATAAATTATATAATATAGTTATGTACTATAATATAGTAGATAATGTTAATAGATTCTATGGGGCCACCTTATTGGCTGTCCTGTGTTGCATATGAGATTGGACATACCTAAGTTTTAAGCATTTTTAGAAATGCTACACTACTCACAGGGCTGGGATTTAGCTCAGTGGGTAGAGCGCTGCGCTGCAGTCTCTAAGGCCCCGAGTTCAATTCCCAGCACCGCAAACATGGGAGAAGGGCCTGGCAATCCACTCCCAAGGCAATCTGGAAACAGTCAACCATTGAAAACCCTATGAGGGTCCCTATGAGTCGGATACCAACTCGATGGCACCTAACAACAACAACAACAACACTACTCACGTGTATATATTTTACTTTGGTCACTTGGCTTTTTCCTTTAATGTAAGCATAACACAAAAGGGACAAAATGAAAATACCAAGTTAACTTCCCATGGAATTCTACAAAAGATAATAGCAATAAGGCAGAGATTTGTTTCAGCTATGCTTTTTAACTCTGAAGTCTGAAATTTGTTTTCTATGAATCATATATGAGTGAAATTAATACAGGGTATTAATTTTTTCACTGAATGTTATTCAGTGAAGGGAGAAAAAAACTGGGGGGGAATGGAAAGGTCAAGAAGCTGGTGTGTAATTTGGCTGTCTTGCAGGAAAACTTGAACTTGGCACTGAACTCTGCTTCGGCCATTGGGTGTCATGTTGTGAACATTGGTGCGGAAGATTTGAGGGCTGGGAAACCTCATCTGGTTTTGGGACTGCTCTGGCAGATTATTAAGATCGGTTTGTTTGCTGACATTGAATTAAGCAGGAATGAAGGTAATAGAAAATGGTCATTATTTTGAAAGTTGTTTCTTGGTTGCTTTTTTCTATTCATACACAACATCATGCTTTCATATAATTGAGATGATTAGATGATAACTAGAATTAACGTAAAGTAATGCTATAAAGATATTCAGGAAAACAGCCTAATTATAACTCTCTTCGTTAGTAGTAATTAACATTTGTCTGGCACTTTCAATTTTATTTTACAATGAAGACACAAAAACACAAGTTAAACCATATTCCCAAGGTCTCTCCAAACTTAATATCCTTTTCCTCCCTGTTCACACAACCTCCCACTCCCTCATCACCGTCAGCTCTATTGTGCACTGAGTTCCTATCATTTTCAATACCCCTTATTACAAATTTAGACCTCAGTGCCGGGCGCGCGGTGGTGCACGCCTGTAATCCCAGCTGCTCAGGAGGCGGAGGCAGGAGGATCGCAAGTTCGAGACCAGAGGCAGTCTGCGTAATTTAGCAAGACCCTGTTTGAAAAAGTAAAAAAATGGGCTGAGGTTGCAGCTCAGTGGTCCAGCACTTGCAGAGCAAGGAAGAGCGAGGCCCTGGGTTCAACCCCCAGTACCACCAAAAAAAAAAAAAAGTTAGACCTCTTCCAAAATTTTGTAGCTTATTCTGGGTGGTCCTACATTTTCCGAACCAGAGAAAACATCATCCTTTTTACAGCATAGGTTTTTATATCACAGCATTGCTTTATAGAATGTATACATATATGCAATACAATTATTTTTGGGTCCTAGGAAGTGTTATATCACCCTATAAAGTTTAGAATTTTGAGCACTACTCCAAGTATTCATATTTCATTACAGAAATCCCTAGCATCACCATCTCAATCCTCAGTTACTTTGAGGGTAGAAAATATATATATATATGGGATTCCCAGTATTTTCAAGATCTCATAATGTCTGGCAAGTCCTATATTAAATATTTACATATTTTAAGATTTTTTTTTGCACTTTCAGGGAATTGTTACACTTAGAATTTCAATTCACTGAAAAAGTCCTCCATACTTTTTGTTGTTTTTGGTGTTGGGGATAGGACCCAGGGCTCTTGCCTGCTAGGCAAGCACTCTACCAATAAGCTACACCTCTGGCTCTTCTTTTTTTCTGTGTTTTTTGGTTTTGTTTTGTTTTGTTTTTAGAACAGGGTCTGGCTGTTATTCAGGCTGGTGTCAAACTACTGAGCTTGAATATAGCACCAACTGGTACAGTGGGAACAGAGAAGAACTACAATAAGCCTTAGCTACAATCCACTACTCACCCCTCCACCCCCACCTCCAACCTAACAGATTGCAAAGTTAGAGGACTTTAGGAAGAGGCTTCTTCAATTTTTTCTCTTTTTTAACAAAATTTTGTTTATTCAGTTTTTTGTTGTTGTTGTTGTTGTTGGGGGTTTTTTTGTTGTTTTTTTGTGGGGGGTTTTTTGTTGTTTTTTTTGTTTTTGTTTTTTTTGTTTTTGCAGTGCTAGGGACCAAACCCATGCTCTGCCACTACATTACATCCTCAAGCAACTTTATTTCTTTTTACTATAGTCTTTAGTATTGTTTTGTTGTACTTTTGAAAATCTTTTAAGTTTTTATTTTTTATTCCTCATATTTTTATCTAATTTTATTTAGGTAATTTTTCTTTGTTTTGTTATTAAGCTCCTGGGATCAAGAGAATCTCTCTCAGCCTTCCAAGTAGCAGAGACTACAGGCATGTGCCACTGGGCTTGGCACTAAGGTCCTACTTTTGAATAAGTAAAATTGTTCTAATTGCTGGCCACCTTCACGGCAGTGTTAGTCTTGTTTAAAGGAATTGAGAGAAAGAGGGGAAATAAAGTGACATTGGCTTCTATAATAAATCAGGTGTGTAGATAGTGGACTGTTTGGTCCTTTCCAGCCTTTGACGTAGTGGAAGGGGGAAGCAGAAGGAGATCTCTGTGTAAATGGCCATGCTGCTTCTGATCCTGATTAAATCCCTGAGTGCAATAATGATAGGAATCCATCACAGATGAAGTTTGCCTTATACAGCCATTACTTGGACCTCTGCAGAAATTAGACAGTTTTCATTTTCTTGGCATGACCACTATCACATCATATATTGATAGAGAGAACTTTTTTTCTTTTAGCCTTGGCTGCTTTACTTCGAGATGGTGAGACTTTGGAGGAACTTATGAAATTGTCTCCAGAAGAGCTTCTGCTTAGATGGGCAAACTTTCACTTGGAAAACTCAGGCTGGCAAAAAATCAACAACTTCAGTGCTGACATCAAGGTAACTTCTCAAAGAACATTTGGGGGGATATTATGGCATGGGGGATTTTATCCCATGTTGACAGAGGAAAAACTATAATACCATATCACCAAGCCTTGCCTCTTGGCCCTGATGGCAATTTTTTGTTTGTTTCTTACCATATAGCTCAGGCTTGCATGAAACTCATTATATAGCATAGGCTGGCTTTGAACTCACAATCCTCCTACCTCCGCCTCCCAAGAGCTAGGATTACAGGCATGCACCACCATGGCTGGCCCTCCTAAAGACAGATTTTAGTCAAGAGGTAGAGTCAAGTAAGGAACATGAGCATCAGATCTCTTTCATTTTACGGAGAAAGCTCAAAGCATTATAAAGTTGATTCTTTAATATTCTGCCTACTGTTGAATATGGGGTATAAAAGGATGGGACATAACTCTTCTATTCCTACCTTACCCAAGCTTCAGTGTGCCTATTAGTAAAAATCTAGAAGAGAGTGAAAAGACCTCAAGATTCCAGTCACCATCACCTTTCTTCAGTTAGTTTTAGCCAAAAGGCCAAGAAGGGATTGCCATCACCTTTCTTATTTAGCTTCTGTAACAATACCTGATACATAAAAGCCCCCCAAATATTTCTTGTGTTAACTTGAATTTTGACACTCATTACTCACCATGAGCAAGCAGTAAGGGAAAAACTAGCAAGGGAGGGAGACATAGGTAGCATTCATTTACCACCTGTTGCCTTTGGCATCTCACACAGAGGACAAAATCACCATAACAAATACAGTTCTATATCCATAGATATCCTTCAGTTCTACATCAATAGATTTAATATACAGGGAGAAATTGTATTCAACAATTACAGACTTTTCTGTAACTACAACATTTTTCAAAAAGAACTTGAGCATCCTGAACTTTGGTGTCTACAGCAGCAGGGGTGTACTGGAACCAATCCCCCACTATACCAAGGACCATTTTGTTGCTTAATTTTTATCAACTGACTAGTCTCTCTTGAAACTCCCAATGCTGAGACAGAAGGAATAAACTTGAGGATTTTTTAATTTTTAAACGTTGATGGGGTACAGAGTAATAAGTCATTTGCTATGTCCATTGAAACTTGAAGATCTTTATCAGATGTCACTGAACAATATGGAAATTAAAACAGTATTCTGAGATCATAGCAATTTGTTCAGTGATGAGAAGGAACAATGGAATACTTGCTGTACTGAATTTATCAGTCGAAAATAAGGATCCCTGCAAAGTATAAGACTGGCTGACCACCCCTATACCTTTAACTTATACAATATGTTTGGTCAAGAATATTTTGCTTCTTGGATTAGATGTGTTTGTGAAAACCATTTGTAAATGGATTTCATGTACTGGGACATACTTTAAATGGATAAGAGGAGCTTTTTTAAAAAATAAAGATTGCTTTGAATACTTCTGAAAAGCAAAGAATTATTTGTTAGTATGACAACTACCTTCCAATTTATCCATATTTAAGTTCAAGTTTCCCTTGTAACATGTTTCAGGATAGTAAATATAGGCTCTGCTGGGTCTGCTCTTCACCTGTTGCCAAGTACATAGGGTTAGATTATAAATTGTTTATGTATCTTTAGCAAGTAATTGGAAATGAAAGCACTTTCATAGCTGTAATGCAGTATTCCTTAGAAGGAGGTAAATCCTATCCCCCCTAATGATAGGATCTAGATTAGAATTTCCTGCATTACTCTTTTTTTCAGTACTTGGGGCTAAACCCAGGGCCTCCTGCATAATTTTTGCATGCGCTCTACCACTGAGCTGCACCCTCGGCTCCTTTTTAAAATTTTTAATCTTTTTTTGTGTGTGGTACTTGGGGGTTGAACCTGGGACTTCACACATACTTTGTAAGCAATCTACCATTGGTTTGCACACCCAGCCCATTTCTTATTTTTTATCTGAGACAGGGTTTTGCTAAATTACGCAGGCTACCTCTGGCTTCCAATCTGCGATCTTCCTGCTTCCACCTCCCAAGTCACTGGGGTTACAAGCATGAGCCACCACACTCAGTTCATGAACTGCCTGTAAATGGCTTATATTCACTAATTGTCCCTGTTCTTAGAATCATTTATGGCACTGAATTTCAAACTCACATAGCTGGTTTAAGATTCAGCTTTCTGGATAGCTCCCAGAGACTCATATTTGTCAGGTGCAGGGTTGGATCCACTAACCTACATACTGAGCAACTTCCCCAGAGGCTTAGGAAGCCATAGTCTATGGAGAAATAGTCTTTTATAAACAGGAGGGGGTAGGTGGAGGGGGATCATGAGAGGGTAATAGAGATGAACATGACCAATGTACAATGAATGATATGCGTGTACAGAAATGTCATAATGAAACCTATTAAGTTGTATACTGACTTAAAAATTACTATTAAATAAAAAATACTCTTTTATAGCTCATCTGGGCTTTCAAGGCTCTGTAATAGAAAACTATCATAGCGGGATAAGCAGTCTTCAGATTCGACAGGATTAGGAAATCTTGCTCAACTTCTTAACCTCTAATATTCCAGAGAGGCAGAATTTTATCTGACATGTGTAAAGACACTTAGCATTTGCAGTTGTACAATGGTTTCCCAAATATGTTCCATGAAGTTTCCACACAGCCTAATTCACCCATCCCATTTTCAACATGAGCAACTCCACTATATTTTATATATTCAACAGATAAGAGTCCAGGAATGTAAAACAAAAAGAGAAGCTTTAGGCTGGTGACATAGATCAGTAGTAGAATGCTTACACTTGTCTAGCATGCATGAGGCCCTGGGTTCAATCCCCAGCACAGAGTTGGTAGCAAGGCTTGCTTTCTTAAGTGTATTTCGATCCTAAAGGTTAAATGTTATTTTACCAACTAAAATGTTTTCTTTTAAGATTTTTTTTGTCATTTGAGTTTATAATTATATATCTTTAACATGGCACATGTAACGACATATATTATACTTTGTAATGCTATAACTTGTTTATTTTCTCTTTTCCTATGCTTCCTGGATTTCTGCTCTACTACTTTTTTCATGCCTATTTTATCTATCAAGCTTATTGACTTCAGTAATTCAGTGAAGGTACAGAAATGTTTATTAGCATTGTTGTACTGATGACTTCAATGAATTGTAAAGTCATGTCAAAATCCACTTCATTCATATTCTAAACAAACATAAGGACAGATAGATAAACTTTCCTGGGGAAAAGAGCTGTTAAATTAGAAGACAGAGATTTGTGCCGTTTATGCTCACAAAATCTGAAGCAAATACCCTTCCCAACATAACATAATAGGATGCATTCTCTCATTGTAAATGTGATCTCACTGACATTTTCAATTTATTTGCAGGATTCCAAAGCCTATTTCCATCTTCTTAATCAAATTGCACCAAAAGGACAAAAGGAAGGTGAACCCCGGATAGATATTAACATGTCTGGTTTCAATGTACGTATAGGTACTCTTGAATTCTATAGCATTACAAAATTGTTGTTTATTTTATAAATATAGGAACTTGTAAAACTGCATACAGTGGTGTTGACAATTTTAAGCATTATTTTTAAAGGATTACCATATATGTAACTCAGAGGGAAAAACTAGCTTTGATTTATTTTGATAGTTTATTAGTGAGTTCCATGGTTATTGGGGCTGGGATTTAGCTAAGTTGGTAGAGCGCCACTCTGAGGTCCCAGGTTCGATTTCCAGCACCGCAAAATGGGAGAAGGATGTGGCAATCCACTCCCAAGGCAATCCTGAAAACAATCAGCCATTGAAAACCCAATGAGGGTTGCTATGAGTTGGACATGACTCGATGGCACAACAAGAACAAGAACATAGTTATGGAGGTATTGGTTTATATGGATGACATAAAACAAAGCAAATATAGGGAAATAAGCACTAGAGACTAGCCTTCCCAAGTGTTTGAGTTTTAACCACAATAATAAATTTCAAGGTTACATTTTCATATCTACATCTACAATATTCCTATATTAAGGGTAATGTGAACATGTTTACAGAATCCTGATCCATGAAATCCAATTTGGGGAACCACTATTAGAGGCCATGTTTCCTGATTATGTCACTAATTTGTTCAGAGATCTTGGACAAGTTCCTTCACAAAATTAGATCTCTTTGCTCATCCATCAAAGAGTTAGACTAGATTATTTAGTCTTAAATTTTTAGGATTCTGTGTTTCTCTATATCCATTAGATACAGAATGTATTCTACTAATTAACAAAATCCTCATATGTATCCTATTATACAGTCAGATTCAGTGGATTACATTGGCTAAACTATTTTACCCTCACCAGAACTTAATTTGTAATTGACTTCTATGCTTATATTTCTGTCTATATGTTGAATGCAAAACTCTTCAGCTCAGGCCACTGTTGGTGGGAATAAGAGGCCACTCTATGCATTAAGGGAAGTGTCTAGGATGGCTGGTCAGGTGATCACATACCTGGCTAAAGGACACCAGTATATTAACTGATTCTGATTTGAATACAGGCCAACTTCAACCAATCCTCCGTGATTAATCTTCCTAAAATACTCTTTACTGTGTGTTTTCCTGTCTCAAAATCCTTCCAGGATTCCCTCACTGACTCTAGAATTCACTGTGAATTATATATGGAGTCTAGATTTTAAACATATGTATAATATAAAAGCAGAAGGGAGAGTATTTGGGAAGAGGAAGGGAACTAGCAGGAGGGGGCAACAAGAGAGATTATGGTAGGAATGAATAGGATCAAAGTACCTTATATATATGTAAGAAAATGTCATAGTGAAACCCATTATTTTGTAAAATGAATATACACTAATAAAAAAGAATTCAGTATAAAATCCTCTATTTTGCATCGAAGGTCCTCCTCAATTTTGTTCCATTTTTTCTACCCTATGTTATGTCCTTTAAATTTATTCCCCTAAGCCACCTCCATCCAGGTGCCTCAGTCTTCTCCAAAAACCAATTTTACCTCTGAGTCTCTGCCTACATCTTTCCCTTGTTTTTCAGTGTCCACCATCTTTTTCAGCCATACATATTTAGCACCTAATTTTTAAATATGAACAGTTTTAGCTTTTCTTTTTTATTTTTTTCCTTCTTTATACACATACATAAATTTAGCTTTCTTGATGTATTTTGGCATGAGAGATGGAATCCCAAATAATTGTATTAGCCATGTGGTCTGGCGCCATCTAGGGAATTTTAAAGGTACTGCACATCCTGCTGAGCCTTTTTTTGTTGTTGTTGTTTTTTATGCATTCCAAACAATTTTATAAGTGCCATGTGTTGGCTAAAAGAGAATTGTATACCCAGCCTATGATTTCAGGGGAAACTTCTATTTTTTTAGTATGGCCTTTTAAAATGTCTTCTTATTTTAATTCAACAGGAAACAGATGATTTGAAGAGAGCTGAGAGTATGCTTCAACAAGCAGATAAATTAGGTTGCAGACAGTTTGTTACCCCTGCTGATGTTGTCAGTGGAAACCCCAAACTGAACTTAGCCTTTGTGGCTAACTTGTTTAATAAATACCCAGCACTAACTAAGCCAGAAAACCAGGATATTGATTGGACTCTATTAGAAGGTAACTAAAAATTTCTCAGATTCTAATGTGTGAACCATAGAGTAGAAATGCAGAGGCCACCATGATATCTTAATTTTTTTCTGTAGTACTGGGAGGTTGAACCTTGGGCCTTAGGCATGCTAGGCATGGACCCTGTACCCCTGGCCTCCTTTTTGTTTTTTATTTTGAGTCAAGGTCTCGCTAAATTGCACAGGCTGTCTCTGACCTCGAACTCGTTATCCTCCTGCCTCAGCCTCCCAAATCACTGGTATTACAGGCAGGCACCATGGCACTTGGCTGATGTCATATCTTTTATTATTGTTTGGTTTTTTGTGGTACTTGGGGGTAGAAC
Source organism: Pedetes capensis (assembly GCA_007922755.1). Classification (NCBI taxonomy): domain Eukaryota; kingdom Metazoa; phylum Chordata; class Mammalia; order Rodentia; family Pedetidae; genus Pedetes; species Pedetes capensis. Next base: position 55,185 of record VMDO01007331.1, read on the forward strand.
ACAGGACATTGCACACATTTTTGAGTGCTCTGCCACTGTGTGGCACTCTAGCCCATTTTTTATTTTTTGTCTTGAGATAGGGTCTTGCTAAGTTATGTGGGCTGCCTCTGGCCTCAAACCTGCAATCCTCCTACTTCTACCTCCCAAGTCACTGAGACTACAGGCATGAGCCATCATGCCCAGCCTGATGTCATAATCTTTATTCTTACCTGATATCGTGGGGTCAAAACTGACCGTTGGACTGGTACCAGCCATGGGGTGCTGTAGCACTTACCTAAGCTCAGGTACGTGCAACATGCAGTCATATATGACCTCAAATGCATGATACCAGTTAAGAGTTAACCTAGTAAGTTTCATTATCCATTTGGCCTCAGCAGGTATGTGTTAAAAGTAGAGGCAATGCTGAGTGAAAACTGACAGCTGCTGGATAGAAATGATAATACAAGCAAACTTTTAAAATAAAGTAGTCTGGTCTAGGGGTGTGGCTCACTGGTAGATCTCTTGCATAGCATGCTAAAGATCCTGAGTTCTATCCCCAGCATGGAATAATAATAATTATTATTATTATTATTATTATTATTATTATTATTATTATTATTTAAAAAGTAAAGTAGTTTAGGGTCATTTAAGGTAGACCAGTAGACAGTAGACCAGTGCTTTTGCTTTAATATTTAGGGTTAGACCACTTTTTAAAATGTCTAACAAGAATAATGTACATATGCATTTAATTTGACCTATAAATGTTTAGTATGTATGTTTCAGTTATCCACAGTCAAACTAACAAAAAACAAATGCTAACGTATGGTAATTAGTTGTTTTTAAAGTTTGGGAAAGGCAGAGTTTACCTATTCCAGATCATATACGTATGAGGTATAATATATATAAATTAGCAAATGCAAGTTTTAGTTCACTGGGTGCCCACTGGCATTGCTATAAAAATTGTAAATTTTGTGCTCTTGATTTAGGCATTGTAGTGCACACCTGAAATCCCAGCTCTCAGGAGGCTGATGCAGGAGTATCATAAGTTTGAGACCAGCTTGAGCTACCTAGTGAAACCTTGTCTTTAAAAAAAAAACAAAGAAAACAAAGTGCTTTTCGGATTTCTTTTTCTTTCTATTTCTTATTTATTTTTGTTTGTTGTTTGTTTATTATTATTGTTGTGCGGGGGTGGAACCAAGGACCTTGTGAATGCTCAGCAAGTACTCTACCACTGAGCTACACCCCCGAACCCCCAAAGTTTTAAGTAATTAAAGTTTACAAACCTCTGTAGGACTAGAGATGTAGATCACTGGTAGAATGTTTGTTGAGCATGCTCCAGGCCTTGGATATGATCCCCAGGATTGTTAAAAAAAAAAAAATGTTTGTCAACCTAAATCGTTCAGCTATTTATAATATGGCCATATTCTTTAATTTTAAATACATGTAAAAAAAATTTAAAGGGTGCATATAGATAGAAGATATTTGCAAAGAGTGCTTGGAGAAAACTTGTAGATCTGACTAGATAAAATAAACTAATACATGAGTTGATGCTAAAAGTACATATACAAGAGATGTAATGAATGAATACATTTTGTTAATATTATCAACAGGAGAAACTCGTGAAGAAAGGACCTTCCGTAACTGGATGAACTCTCTTGGTGTGAATCCCCACGTGAACCATCTCTATGCGTAAGCCATTCTGTTGTTACTGTGAACAGTTATAAACATCATGAATGGATGCTACAGAAATAATGACGCTCTAAAGTTTTCTAAATGTTAATTTGTAGCAATTATTCACATTGGAAAATGTTGAATAGTGATTTCTATCATTCATTTCCAAATATGCAAATGCCCAGATTCTGTAATAGAATGTATAAATGTCTTTATGGTATCCTAGGAAATAAATACTTTGTATTTTGAAATAGAGTCCAAGAAACACTTTCAGCAGACCATCCATAATGCCTCAGAGCCATTGGCTCACTGTTCACCAGCCTAGAGTGTTATTTGCACACATGTAATGGCTCATACCCTTAATCTATTCCATATACTATTCTCTCACCTGTAGTGTTCTTTGGCCACACATGCTGTTGTTGTTGTTAGGTCCCGTCCAGTCAGGATCCGACTCATAGCGACCCTACGTACAACAGACAAAACACTATTGTCAGTGCTTCTCTGCTGTTCATAGGGTTTTCAATAGGGGATTGGTTTTTGGGAGTGGGTGCCAGGTCTGTCTCCTAGGCCTGCAGCACCTGGTGTTCCCAGGCAGTCTCCCATCCACATACTAACCAGGCCCAACCCTGCTTAGCTTCTGGGATCTGACGGGATCCGATGCAACAGGGCTACAGCTGCAAGCCTTGGCCACACATATCCTTACTATATTCCATACCCTCACTCTTTTCCTGACTACCAACAGCCATTTGCTAACCACTAACCCTAGTTCCTTTTTCCTCATAGCACTGACATACATGCCCAAATCATACTATCTGTTTATCCCTGTACTTGTTTATTGTGTATTTCTCTGACTCTAATGTAAGGACAGGGATTTTTGTCCTGTGTGTCCCGCCTTTAGAACAGAGCCTTGCTTGAAATAAGCCCACATACTATTAAGTGAATTAGATAGGCTTATTTTCAGCAGTCTCAAGTAATAAAGTTTTATATATGTCCTTTGACAATGTAATATTAGTGCTTTTAAGAAAAGTAAAGCACAGCTGTCTGAAAATACTGATTAAATTCTTTTTTAAATCATTAGTGATCTGCAAGATGCCCTGGTAATCTTACAGTTGTATGAACGAATTAAAGTTCCCGTGGACTGGAGTAAGGTTAACAAACCTCCATACCCAAAACTTGGGGCCAACATGAAAAAGGTAAGTAACTAAATTGCCACTATCTTTGTTACAGACTATTTTTATTATTGATTTGTTCCTTTGTTTCAAAAACTCTTAAGCCTGAGCTTCTTGAAGACAGGAACTACTTATTGTTTTGCATATAAATACCTAGCACTACACAACACTTACACAAACATGTATGCAGATTAAGCAAATGAAAATCTTTAGCCGTTGATTAACTTTTGTGTGTTTGCAGCTAGAAAACTGCAACTATGCTGTTGAATTAGGGAAGCATCCTGCTAAATTCTCCCTGGTTGGCATTGGAGGACAAGACCTGAATGATGGGAACCAAACCTTAACCTTAGCTTTAGTCTGGCAGCTGATGAGAAGGTATTGTGCAAAATTCCAAGTGTTTAAACTTCACTATAATGCGGATCTATGATTTAACCTATTATATTTTTAATAAATTACGACACCAATGGGTACACTGTTTTTGTTTTTTGTGGTACTTGGGGGTTGAGTCCAGGGCCTCACATATACGTTGCAAGTGCTCTAACAGTGGACTGCACCCCCTGCCCATTTTTTTAAATTTTTGAGTCAGGATCTCACTAAGTTATGCAGGCTGCCTCTGGCCTCAAACTTGAGATCCTCCTGCCTCTACCTCCTGAGTTCCTTGGAATGCAGGTGTGTGCCACTGAGCCCAGCCAATGTACACTTTTGAGCTTTAGTGTATTTAAACTCTGAAATGAATTTGTTTCTTTAAATGACTTTGAGTCATTAATATATTTTGAATATTCAGTGGGAGATGCTTCCTTGTAAGTTAGGCAGCAGAACTGTGACTATCACCTTTTTTACGTAGGAAGCCTGAAATGTAGACTTAAGCCTCAATTAATGTCAGTGAATGATATTGTTAGAGGACTGGGGTATAACTCAGTAATACACCAGATGCTTAGTAGGTGTGAGGCCCTGAGTTCAATCCCCAGCTCTAAAAAATAAATAAATACAAGCTGTCAGAAGCAAGATGTCATAGCGACACATATATTCTCAGCTCTTGGGAGGCTGAGACAAGAAGATCGAGAGTTTGAGTCCAGCTCAAACTATATAGTGAGACCCTGTCCCAAAAAACAAAACAAAAAAAAAATAAACAAATAAAAAATAATGTTAGAAAAAATATGAATATCCCCATGTATTCATTTGAAAAGGAAGATCTCTTATGACTGAATGTAGTAACTAATGCAAAGCTTATTTTAAGTTATTACCACTGTTTAAATAGTACAAAATGAGCCTGCACATTAAAACACTGTAACTCCTGTCCTTATCACTACAAAAGGGTAGATCAGTGACAGCTACTACTCCTTGAAGTACTCTTTTTCAATCTTGGCATCCTACACATCTGACAGAGGACTAATTTCTACAATATATGTAGAACTTAGGAAATTAAACACTAAGACAACAAATACCCCAATAAATAAATGGACAATGGCAGACAGTTCTCAAATGAAGAAGTACAAATGGCCAATAAACATATGAAAAATGCTCAATATCCCTAGCCATTAGGGGAATGCAAATCAAACAACACTGAGATGCTATCTCACTCCAGTAAGAATAGCTAAGATTAACAAAATAAGTAGCAACAAATCCTGGCAAGGATGCAGAGAAGGAATACTTTTACATTGCTGGTGGGACTGTAAATCAGTTCAGCCACTTTGGAAATCAATATGGCAGTCAGTACCTTAGAAAATTAAGAATAGAACTGTCATACGACCCAGTTATACCACTCCTGGGAATATACCCAAAGGAAGATAAGTCATCACACCACAGGGACACCTACAGTTCCATATTTAATGTAGCACTCTTCACAGTTGCAACAGTATGGAATCAACCAAGATGTCTGTCAATAGATGACTGGATTGAAAAATTGTGATATATGTACACAATGGAATATTATTCATCAATAAAGAAGAATGAAATTATGTCATTTGCAGCAAAATGGATGGAAATGGAGAACATCATCTTAAATGAACAAACCCAGTCCCAAAATGAGAAATACCATATGTTCTCACTCATATGTGGGAGCTAAATCTAACTTAAAGGAAGAAAAGCATCTCTATATATGTATATATATATATAAATGAACAATAATGCTTATCTGAGAAGGGAAAATATAAGCAGAATAGAAAGAAGGGAGAGGTGTTCACCAGGTGGGAATGAGTGAGGGAATGTTGAAAGGGGAGGGGAAATAAACTAGAGGACGAAAGGGGGACAGGAAAATCTCAAAATATATGATGCAACTGTATGAATACATGGGAAAAAATAAGGGAAAAGAAAGAAAAACAATCAATGAGAATATAACCCATGATTGCATATGATTTTTATTACATATTAATCAAATGGTTCTGTAAAATATGTAAGTTGATGAAAGTGTAGCCAAAAGTGATATAATAGTTGCATAATGGAAAGAGCAAAAGTCTTATAACTCTGTACCTCACCAATATTTATAAATAAAGGAAAAGTTTTTTCACATAATGTGAATCTCTTTCCATGAAATCTTTAGTTTTTCAAATCTAAGATATAAAAGCAATGGGACACAAGGCATCTTTCTGATGTTTGCATTTTTCTCATAAAATGCATTGTGACCTTCTTCTGCTGATTCTTTTAGATACACCCTGAATGTCCTAGAGGATCTTGGAGAGGGTCAGAAAGCTAATGATGACATCATTGTAAACTGGGTGAACAGAACATTGAGTGAAGCTGGAAAATCAACTTCCATTCAGAGTTTTAAGGTCAGTATCCACACTGACTATCACATTTGATGTTTGCTAGATATCTATAATTTGGAAGGACAACTTTTGGGTTGTTTCGATGAGAATTATTGTTGGGCTAATGGCAAAATTTTCTTTTAATTCACTGAGCTTTGCTTTAGACACTTTATGTCAGGAAGCAGGTGTTGATTTGCACATACTGAAATTCTTAGATTTGTCCTCCTTTTACATTAGGACAAGACGATCAGCTCCAGTTTGGCAGTTGTGGATTTAATTGATGCCATCCAGCCAGGCTGCATAAACTATGACCTTGTTAAGAGTGGCAATCTAACAGAAGATGACAAGCACAATAATGCCAAGTAAGAGAGACTGCGTAGTATTGTGGAAGGAACACAGGTTTTGCACCCAGGCAGATCTGAACTCTAATTCAGTTTCTATTACTCAACAGCGGTGTCATCTGGAAGAAACCTTTTTTTTTTCAGTTTTAACACTTTTTAATGGCTTTATTGAGATATAATCCACATAATTGTACAATTAGTTCACATATTGTTCATTTAAGACAAGGAAAAAATGACCTGAGGATGGATAGTCATATACTAGAGAGTATTCATCTGTCTTTTTCACTCCTCTCTCTCTCTCTCTCTCTCTCTCTCTCTCTCTCTCTCTCTCTCTCTGTGTGTGTGTGTGTGTGTGTGTGTGTGTGTGTGTGTGTGTGTGTGTTGCTAAGGAGGGAAACTAGGACCAGGCATGTGCTAGGCAAGTGCTCAAGCACTAAGCAACATCCCCACCAGCAACCATTTACCTACCTTCTGTCTCTGTATTTGCCTACTCTGCAATATCTCATTCTCCCTTTCTCTCTCTCCCCTCCCCTACCAATAACTATATATCCTTTCACCAACATCTCCCCATGCCCCCTCCCCATAATTACTCAAGCTTCTTATAACCACCATCACTTTGTCCTTCTATGAGAGCAGCTATTTTCAGAATCCACATATGACAATGGAATACTATTCAGCCACTAAAAAGAATGAAATTCTGTCATTTGCAATAGCATAGGTGAACCTGGAGAAGATTATGTTAAGTGAAATAATCCAGGCACAGAAAGAAAAATACAACATGATTTCATTCATATGGGGGAATGTTTTTAAGCATTATATTCCTCATAAGCAAAATAGAGGCCATAGTATTTACCTTGTCGTTGTTACGTGCCATTGCGTCAGGTCTGACTCATAGAGACCCTATGGACAACAGAATGAAACACTACCCAACACCGTGCTATGCACACCATCTTGTTGCAGCCACTATGTTTCTTATTTTGAGTCCTGCCACATCAGCAAATGAAAGTCCCATCATTACTCCATTCCTCTCATTAAAGTGGACTCTGTAGTATTTATCGATGATAGCTTTCAGCATCACAGCAACATGCAAGCCCCCATAGCACTACAAGCTGCCAGACACATGTGGGAGTATTTATCTTAGAAGTTTCATAAAGATTAAAGGAGAAAAAAGTTGTAAGAACCTAGCATTACAAGGCATGTTTCATACCCGTAATCCTAGCACTCAGAAGGCTGAAGCAGTTGGATCACAAGTTCAAGACTAGCCTGGGCTACATAACAAGACTATGTCTCAAAAAAAAAATAACCTAGCATTGTGTCTGATCTTTAAGGTACAAAATTAAAACAAGGAAAAATGACCTGAGGATGGATGGTTATATGTTAAAGAGTATTCATCTGTCTGTTTACTCTTTTTCTCTCTTTTCTCTTTCTCTTGCCTTCTCTCTCCCTCCCTCCCCCCTTCCTTTCTCTCTCTCTCTTTCTCTGTATTGCTAAGGATGGAACCCAGGACCCTGCATGTGCTAGGCAAGTGCTCAACCACTAAGCTACCTCCCCAGACCCTCACTCTTTTTTTTTTAACACATCATCCATTTATGTCTCTTTTACTATACATAGAACACTCCTACTACACATGTTGAGTTTATCTTTCTTGGTCCCCACATTGGCAGGATGCTTTTCAGCCCTCAGCAGAAGACTGTGCTTGAAAATTTCTTACATTACAACAGTATTTTGATGGCCTTTTCTACCTATCTCTTCCATTATTCACTAAAGACCTAGACTATGATCTGGTTTCAACATGACCCATGAAAACATTACTAGGATACACTAACAGTAAGCCCACAGCAGTGGATAACTAGAAAACAGTCCTATAAGACTTTGGAGTTAGGCACATCATTTCTTGCCTCTTGAAAAAATACTAACAGCAGATGTGATAAAGGTTTAATATACATAAAGATTGCTATTGCAATATACCTGGAAATGCTTCCTGAATTAGTTGAGGCATGTTGCTGCCATTTGTCTTAGCTGGACATGCCAATCCTTTCATTCCTTCCTTTGTCTGCCCTCTCCAGTCCTGGGTCCAGCTACTCGGTCCATATCATCTATTTTCTCCCCTTGCTTAAATATTTTAATGTACTCACTGCATCTACCTAAGTAACTTGAATTTTGTATCTGGCATAATTTTCTACTCTATATCTGTAAGATCCCATGAGAATGTCTGTTATCTTATTACCCATGCAATGAGAATATCAACATCGATTTTGCAACCTAGGTGATTATATATATAATTTCATTTTTACCTGAAGCCAGTGCATTAAGCTTAATTCTCACTTCACATCGGAGGAAAGTGAATAAATATTATCAGTCTAAAATAATAGAGTGTGAAAACCTGGTGTATCACAAAAATCAACTCAAAGCCAAAATAAAATAGAAAACAAAAAGTGAAATCGTTCTGATTTTCACTCTCAGTACAGAATTTTTGCATATCAAACAAATGATAATATAAGAGAAAATAGATGCCTCATACAGTATCCTTAACAAACAAAACTTACATGTTACTTTCTGTTTCCTAAAAAAACAGGTACGCAGTGTCAATGGCTAGAAGAATCGGAGCCAGAGTATATGCTCTCCCTGAAGACCTTGTGGAAGTAAAGCCCAAGATGGTCATGACTGTGTTTGCATGTTTGATGGGCAGGGGGATGAAGAGAGTGTAAAATAACTAATCTGAATAAAACCAACCTTGTTGCCAGGTGCATGATTAGCAAGTCAGCTATTTCCAGGTGAAGTGCTCATGGCTTAAGAAATTCTTGGTCATTTAAAGGACTTTTAGTTTTGATTAACAAGACTAGCTCATCATGAGAGCCCCCAGGGGAAAGAGTTTTAATGAAAACAACTCTTTCCCATATTCGGAGTTGGATCTGTCAGGCACACCTGAAACATGCTCATAGCCAAACTGTTTTACTCTCTCCTCCTAGAATGCTGCCCTTGACATTTCCCATCGCTGTATGTTATTTCTCTCTATGTATCTTTTTCCTGCTTAGAATGTCCATCTCTTGAGACCTGCCTAGATGGTTGGATATGAATATTATTAGACAGTCATTTTGCTTTCCATTCGGTCTGCTTGTTCTTATTCAAGAACTATGGTCAGAAGTATTTGGATATAAGTATCCTTTGCTTACTTTGTAGTACTGAAAATTTGCCGAAGTTACTGGCTGTGCAGAATGTAATAGAAGCTTTTCTTATTCTTTTATTCTTAAAATCAGTATCTTTTTACAGTATTCTTTCTACATGATCCTTTTTTGTACATTTAAGAATATTTTGATTACATTCAACAAGTCTGCTGATTTTGCTACTTTTTTTAAGGGATCTTCAAGTAAGTACATTATAAGTAAAGGAAAAATGTCACCTCAATTTGCATCTTCCCTCTCCCACCCAAGCTGTAAACAAATGAAATATTGTGTCTTAACTGGGTTGGTTCAATACATGGTTATTTGCTTTGAAACCTATATCATCAAACTCTCTCTCTAAATTTAAAATGCTGTTGAACATGACACTTTTGAAGAGAGGGAGCTCAGAACTTAGATGGGATTCTGTAGGCCAAGTATGCTAAGTGTACAATATATTTTTTTAATTTTACACCTATAACAAGGAGATGTGGTCACTGAAAAGTAAAAGTATATATGTAGGACTTCATGTACTCTTGCTTTGTCCAGCTGTTTGCTATAGTTTTCAAGATCTTTATGTTACTCTAACTTTGAAAACTGATGTAATCTGGTAGCAATCTAGTAGTTCAAATAAAGGCATTTACATAATAATTAGTCTCTCTCTTTTTTGTTTTGTTTTGTTTTTTGAGACATGGTCTTGCTACATAGTCGGTGCTGGCCTCTAACTCAGTCCTCCTGCTTCAGACTCTCAAGTGCTGGATTTATAGGTATTCACCACCACACCTAGCATGTCTTGTCTTCATACTTCTATTCCTTCGTGGTATGCCAATAGTGTCCAGATATTTTTCTCCTTTTTCTGGCATATTCTATAAACTGGTATTTTTTTAATTTGACAGTACAAATGGAGTATAATGGCCAAAACTGCCTTGGCTGAGGGCATCTGAAACACCCTGGGTTCAATGTCTAGTACCAAAAAAAAAAAATTAAATTCCTCATCTAAGTCTGTTTTTCTTTCTTTCTCATCTCCCTTAATCTTTTGAATGTTCTCTGACATACAGGCCCTGAAACAGGGAGGATCTGAATAGCATGGGAAGAGAAATGATTTGTGGCAGGTTTTCTCATCCTCCTTACTGTTAACATTTGGGACTGGATAATTCTTTGTTGGGAGTGAGAGAAAGGGCTTTCTTGTGCTTTAGAGGAGGTATTGTAGTACCATGTAGCCACTATCTGTTGGATGTCAGAACCACACCCCCAGTTGTAGCCACCATAAATATCTCTAGCCATGGCCTGTTGTCCCAGCTGGGGCAAAAGAAAACCATCTCTAGTTGACAACCTCTGGTTTACAGTACGCTTTTAAGCCTATGTGTAATGAGTAACATGAAGTACAGTACTTTGAGGATGGTAATATTATGGTAATATTATGAAATAGTTTGGCCAGGTGTGATGGGGCATGACTATAATCCCAGTACTCAGGAGGCTAAGACAGAAGGATCACGAGTTCAAGGCCAACCTGGGATATACAGTGAGTTCCTGGGCTGCATAGTGAAACCTTGTCTTAAAAAAAAAAAAAAAAAACAAAGAAATAAGCCAGGCACAGTGGCCCACGCCTGTAATCCCAGCGGCTCAGGAGGTGGAGGCAGGAGGATCGCAAGTTCGAGACCAGAGGCAGTCTGCGTAATTTAGTGAGACCCTGTCTCAAAAAGTAAAAAATTGGCTGGGATTGCAGCTCAGTGGTCCAGTACTTGCAAAGCATGCAAGTGTGAGGCCCTGGGTTCAACCCCCAGTACCACAAAAAAAAGAAATAAAATAAAATAGTTTATACTTATAATCTGAAAATGAAAAAGACCTTTCTAAATATGGCACAAATCCCAGACATAGAGTACAGAAATGAAGAATTTGACAGCTCTACTTTTGAAATAAAAAAAAGTTTAAAAAGCCAAAATATAGATGACCAGGAGGTAAAAACTTCAGTCCCACCTGATGGATTAATTCTCTTAATAGAGGGCTGGGCGCAGTGGCGCAGGCCCATAATTGCAGCCTCTTGGGAAGTGGAAGCAAGAAGATTTTCAGGTCAAGGGCAGAGGCAGCCTGTGTAACTTAGTGAGGCCCTGTCTCAAAACAAAAAGTAAAAGATGGGCCAGGGTGCAGCTTAGTAGTAGAGTGGTAGAGCATGAGGCCCTGGGTTCAGCCCCACCAGAACTGTAAAAACAAAAACAAAAACAAAAACAAAAAATTCTTAATACAAAAGCAGCTTTATGGCCAGGTGCTGTGGCTCAAGCCTATAATCCCAGCGACTCAGGAGGCTGAGGCAGGAGGATTGCAAGTTCAGGGCCAGGGGCAGCCTGTGTAACTTAGTGAGACCCTGTCTCAAGATAAAAAAATAAAAAATGGGAGCCGGGCACAATGGTGCATGCCTGTAATCCCGGTAACTCGGGAGGCGGAGGCAGGAGGATCTCAAATTCAAGACTAGAGGAAGTCTGTGTAACTTAGCGAAACCCTATCTCAAATAAGTAAAAAATGGGGCTGGAGGTGGCAGCTCAGTGGTCCAGCACCTGCAAAGTATGCAAGCACAAGGCCCTGGGTTCAACCCCCAGTACCGCAAAAAAAAAAAAAAAAAAAAAAAAAAAAAAAAAAAAAAAAAAAAAAAAAAAAAAAAAAAAAGGCTGCTATAGCTCTCTACATAATGACATGATAAGATGTATTACTGATGTTTTTTAAAATATTAGTATACACATAGCAAAAGTCTTGAGGACAAAAATATATTTCTGTACTTATACCTGGAGCAGGGACAGTAGGATATTAAGGGCTTATCACTTTTCGTGTTGCATATTTCTATAATGTTGGCAAAGTTGAAAAAGGATATTTAAAACTCAAATGTATTACCATAGTCGTGCAAATAACATAGCAGAAATGTTTCAAACATACAGAGAAGCTGAAAGATAATCAAAACCTATACATTATTTATCTCCATGCAAGAGTTGTTAGCAGTTGGACATATTTGCCTTACCTATACTTTTGCTGAACTGGTTGAAAAGAACTTGCAAGCATCTTGATATTCCACTCCTAAATACCTCAGCATAAATCTCAGTTTTCAATTTAGGTTGAAAGTCTATACAGCATTGTGCTGGTTCTTGCCAGGGTCATCTTGGCTGCATCACATCATGGTGGATGGTATCACAATGGCATGAACACATAAGACAGAGAGAACACACGCGGAAACAGCAAGCCTGAGCACGGGGAGAGGCTAGACTCACCCTCTTTTTATAGCAACTCACTCCCAAGAGAACTAACTAGAGTCCTGTAAGACTAATCCCTTCAGAGGGCAAAGCCCCCAATGACTGTCCACTAGGCTCCACATCTTAAAGTTCCTACCATCTCAACACTGCCTCACAGGGGACCAAGCTTGAACTCAGGAACCCTTGGGGAACAAAGGACATTCAAACCAAAGTAGTTTTTTTTTTTAATTTGTATAACCCAGGGCCTTGTGTGCGCTAGGCAAGTGCTATACCAATGAGCCGTATCACCAGACCTTACTTATTTTTTTTTATTTTAAGACAAGGTCTCACCAAGTTGAGCAGGCTGGCCTTAAACTCTATGTACCCCGGGGCTACCCTCGAACTTTCCACCCTCCTGTCTCAGCCTCCAGAGTAGCTGTGGCATATACCACTGTGCATGGCTGAAAAGATGTTCTTTATTATCCAGGATACAATAAAAAGTTACACGTTGTATTTGATTGTTAAATTCTTGTACTGTCCTTTAGGATTTAAGATACTAGGTTAATGTAATTCAGTGTTAGAACATTTGCCTAGCATGCACAAGGCCTGTTCTATCTCAAGTGGATTGGAATCGAGAATATACAGGTTCATTTTGTTTCTTTTTGTTTGTTTGTTTGTTTGTTTGTTTTGAGAATGGATTTCACTAAATTGCCCAGGCTGGCCTTTGACATCTTCAGCCTCTTCAGTAGCCTAGAGCTTTTTTCCTTTTTCTTTTTCTGTTTTCTTTTTTCTTTCCCTTTTTTTTTTTTTCTTTCCTTTTTTCTTTTCTTCTTTGAGACAGGGTCTTACTTTGCAACCCATACTGGCCTGTAACTCTACATAGACCAGACTGCCCTCAGACTCTTAATCATCGTGCCTCCACCTCCCAATGGCTGGGATTTCAGACATGTGCCACCATACCCAGAAAACCAGAAAGCTCTGGGGGCAACTATCTCTGATGTTTGTTTTTTTTTTCCCAACACAGTCTTTCACTACCACAAATTATCTTTTTAATAGTTACAGGATATGTAGTTATGTCCCCTGTTTCATTCCTAATGTTGATGATTTGTGTCTTCTCCCAATCAGTCTTGCTAAAAGTTTATTGATTCATTGCAGTTATTTGAAAATCAGCTTTTTGTTTATTGCTTTTGTTTTCCATTTTATTGATTGCTGCTTTTATCTTTACTGTTTCCTTCTTTCTGCTTGATTTATATTTGTTTTGCACCTTTTTTCTAGCATCAGCCCAAGAAAACCAAAAAAACCTATGAACCTCAAGAAACTACCATCATGAAATTATCTCTCCTTTCAGCTTGATCAGTTTTTATTTATATACATTGTGGCTTTCTTGTTTGGTGCATATGCATTTGCATTTAGAGTTACAACATCTTATTAGCTGATTGATCCTTTTCTCATTACACAATGCTACTCCTCATACCTAGTAATTTTCATTGGTCTGGAGTCTACATTGCCTGCAGCCATACCACTGTGGCATCAGATGCCATCACGCCTCAGAAGCTAAGCAGAGTCGGGCCTGGTTAGTACTTGGATGGGAGACCACCTGGGAACACTAGGTGCTGTAGGCTTGGGAGAAGTAGCTGGCAACTCACTCCCAAAAAACAGCCAGCCATTGAAAACCCTATGAGTAGCAGAGAAGCATGACAATAGTGTTTTGTCTGTTATACATAGGGTCACTATGAGTCGAACACCGACTGGATGGCACCTAACAACAACAACAACCCATTCCTGGGGGCTGGGGTGTAGCTCAGTTGGTAGAGTGCTGCTGTTTGCTCCTTGAGGCCCTGAGTTCGAATCCCAGCACTGAAAAAACAGGAGAAGGACCTGCCATCCCACTCCCGAAACAATCAGCCATTGAAAACCCTGTGAATAGCAGAAAAGCACTGACAGTTCCGGGCACGGCACAGTGTCAGGGACTGTTTCATTCTGCTGTACACGGGGTCACTATGAGTCAGACCCAATTCGATGGCACTTAACAACAACAACCCATTCCTGTTTGTTAATGTTTGCATGATTATTATTTTATATTCTTTCATTTTCAACTTGCCTGTGACAATATGTTTGAAATCAGTTTAATACAGATTGCATGGGCAGAAGATGTAGCTTAGTGATAGAGTGCTTGCCTAACAGACACAAGGCTCTAGATTCAATCCCCAGCAAGTACAAACATATATGGAGATAGATTGCATATAGCTGAGTCATGTGTTTTGATCATGTCTGTTAATCTGTATTTTAATCCTTATACTTAGACATTATTTACATTGAAAGTAATCATCAATATGTTAGGACTTGAGTATGCCATTTTATTATTCAGTTTGTGTTTACTCATTCCATGTTTTGTCCTGTTTTCTCATTTCACCATTTTGTGATCTACTTGAGCACTGTTTAAAATTCCATTTTGATTTGTCAAGTGTTCCTACATATGTTTCTCTTTCTTTTTCCTTTTCTTCTTTCTTTCTTTCTCTTTCTTTCTTTCTTCTTTTTTTCTCTTCTTTCTATTTTACACTACTGAGGGGTTGAACCTAGGGCCTCATGCATGCTAGGCAAGTGTTCTACCACTGACCTTCACTCCCAGCACCTTTTTTTATGTTTTAATTTTTTTATATTGAGATAGGTTCTCACTAAGTAACCCAGGCTGCATCTGCCCTTAATCTCACAATCCTTCTGCCTTAGCCTCCTGAGTTGCTGGAATTACAGGCAAGTGCCATGCTGGGCTGGGATTTAGCTCAGTTGGTAGAGCACCGCTCTGCAGTCTCTGAGGTCCTGAGTTCAATTCCCAGCACCGCAAAAATGGGAGAAGGACCTGCCAATCCACTCCCAAGGCAATCCCGAAACAGTCAGCCATGGAAAACCCTATGAGGGTTGCTATGGGTCGGAGACGACTTGACGGCACCTGACAACAACAACAGCCATGGTGGCTGGCTCATTTTTTATGAGTTGGTTAGATTATACATATATAGCATCTCATAGTCTACCAGTAATCGATATTTTACCATTTTAAGGCATAGAAACCTCATGTTCACCTAGATTACTTCACTCTCCCTACCTTTTTGTTTTTCCCTGTGTTGAGGATGGAATCCAAGGCCTCCTGCATGCAAAGCATGCTTTCTACTACTGGAGCTGCAACCTCGGGCCCTTCTCCTTGCCATTTAAATATAATTTTTCGTTTTTATTTTTGCTTTCTTTTGAAATGGTCTTACTATGCACCCCAGGCTGGCCTGGAATGTATGATTATCCTGCCTCAGCCTCCCCAGTGCTGGGGTTATAGGCCATCACACCTGGCTCCCAGCTTTTGAAAACAAATGTCTTAAGGAGTTTCTCTACAGACGTTGAACACTGCATTAAATGATGCTTTAATTTTCGCTTCAATTTTCAAGTAATATTTTAAAAATAATAAGAGGCTTAGTCTATTATATTTGCCACTATTGTACTCGTTCTCTTCTTTCTTCCTTCCTGGGGTCTCCAGCATTCTTATATTTTAGTTTCCTTTCTGTTTAAAGAACTTCCTTTAACCATTTTTAACACTAAGTGTGGGGTTGGAGGTGTAGCTCACTGATAAAGTGTTTGCTTAGGATGTCTTGGGTTCCATCCTCAGCACTTCAAAAAGTGTTTGTGTGTGTGTGTGTGTGTGTGTGTGTGTGTGTGTAAACCATATTTAAAGAACATCACCAATATCCAGTATCACAGCCCAATACCAGGAATGAGAAAGAAAAAGCCTGATGTGTAGGAGCTGGCCTGGCACTCACAGCTAGGCCTTTTTGTTCCGCTGTGACCATAAACAATTTCATAGAGCACCAATATCTAACAAGGGCGCTCTGTATAGATGAAGTGAGCTACAAGACACAATGTCCAAGTTACAGAAATGAACAAACATCCCCCTCTAGTGGCTAATATGAGAAATTGCTTCTTTTTGCTTTGTGTCATTTTTTAAAAAGTCAATTTCATGGTAGAGAGAGGAAGATCAGAAGATGAAGTGGGGGCCGCATCATAAAAGAGTAATGGGTGGTGAACAGGAGCAATGTACAATGATATGCCTGTGTGGAAATGTCACAATGAAACCCATTAAATTGTACACTAAAGAAATCTACTAGAAACAAAAATTCAATTAAAAAATAAAAAGTCATTTATACCTTTAGCTTTGGTATAATCTGGTATTGTTTTACAATGTTGATTGTAAATATCATTTTTTTGGGTTTTTGATGGTGCTGGGGATTAAACTCATGACCTCATGCATGCGAGGCTAGTGCTCTACTTCTGAGCTATACCTCCAGCCAATAATAAATATTTCTTCTCTTTAGATATTTATGACTTAAACGTTGCTTCTAACATCTATCTTGATTTGTACCTTTCCCAAATCCAAGATCAAAATTCAGAATTACAAAACTGTTGTTGTTGTTGTTTAGGTGTCATCGAGTCGGTCTGACTTGTAGTGATCCTATGTACAACAGAACACAACACTCCCGACACTGTGCCATGCTTGGCACTATGTCAGTGCTTCTCTGCTATTCACAGGGTTTTCAATGGCTTTATGACTGACAAGACATATTTGCAAAGTACGTACCTAAACATCTTCATAATCTGCAACCTAGAGGTTTGGTCTTCTGAAATAGACAAACTTCCTTCAGCCATGGTTAAAAAACATACATAGGGTACCAAAAAATGTATACACATCTTGAAACCAAAAACTTTCCATCTTACTGTTTTAAGATGCATCATATGCTTGTTCTGATGTGATAGGAGAAATGTAATCCAGAACATCATACTACACATTGTTACTGTAATTCATTTCAACTTTGAAAAGTAATACATAGATAACGCCTCTCAAAATGTGGGGTTTGGCACCCCTGGTATATATATCAGTACTGCTAACAAGTTGATGAGGCTGAGATTTAGCTCAGTTGGTAGAGCACTGCGCTGCAGTCTCTGAGGTCCCGAGTTCAATTCCCAACACCCCAAAAATGGGAGAAGGGCCTGGCAATCCACTCCCAAGGCAATCCCAAAACAGTCAGCCATTGAAAACCCTATGAGGGTCACTATGAGTCGGATTCCGACTTAACGGCACCTAACAACAACAACAACAAGTTGATATGTCAGTAAAGATCCAAGGTGTAGTTGCTTAGATTTTAAGAATATATAAAACTTAACATAAAAGACATCCATCACTTCCTCCTGGAATAATGGGCATCCATTAGACATTTCATTAGAAGTCTGTAAACTGAGGATTTCTAGGGATCCTCTAGAAGCCACTGGCTGCAGAAGTGGACAACTTCTGCACAAGACAAAACAAACTGCTACTTTAAAAGTTCCACCAAAGATGCTAGTGTTAAGATTGTTGTTAGGTGCCATCCAGTCAGTGTCCGGCTCATAGCAACCCTATGGACAACAGGTAAAATAGTATTGTTAGTGCTTCTTCGCTATTCATAGTGTTTTCAATGGCTAGTATAAAATTATTATTTTTTTGCGCAATGCTGGCAATTGAACTCAGGGCCTCACACATGCTAATAAGCAAATGTTCTACCAATGAGTTTAAGATTACCAACCCCAGCTCAAGATTAATTTTTTGATTCTTCAATACTCTTTGTCCTTTGTCCTTTTACTGGTATTGTTGTTGCTGTTGTTAGGTGCCCTGGAGTTGGTGTCCAACTCACAGTGACCCTATGTACAACAGGCCAAGCACCATTGTCAGTGCTTCTCTGCTATTCATAGGGTTTTCAATGGCTGATCATTTTAGGGAGTGGGGAGCCTACAGCTGTACCACTGTGGTCTCCTATCCTGTCAGATCTCAGAAGCTAAGCAGGGTCAGGCCTGGTTAGTACTTGGATGGGAGACCACCTGGGAACACAAAGTGCTGTACGCTTGGGAGAAGGACCAGTAACCCACTCCCAAAAACAATCAACCATTGAAAACCCTATGAATAGCAGAGAACCACTGACAATGGTGTTTTGCCTGTTTTACATAGGGCTGCTATGAGTCAGATACCCACTCCATGGCACCTAACAACAACAACAACAACAATTCTCTAGAACACTAACATGATCTACCTTATCATCATCCTATTATTCTGCTCTTCTGTTACTATTTTCCGCCACCTTAGGGAGAAAAATTCTCCTTTATTTTTTCATACTACATACCTACTGCTCTGAATTTAATTGATTGCTGGATATAATAAATTGTACCAGGCCCTGCTGATAATTTAATAGTAATTCCTATAAATGGTTCAGAAGGCAGATTCCCTTTTACAGGCCCCTTTAAGTGCTTAATGCCGACCTTCAGCCTTGTGAAAATGAGCTTTGAACAGTATGCTTCTGTTATTAGAATATTTGCTGATAATATTATCAGCAAGACTACCCAGTCAGACCTAGACAATATTGAGGTTTTCCTGACTACAGTAGTCAGTTTATTCTCTTCAGAAAAATGTCATCTTGTTTTGCTGAACTATTTAACTCCACCTAAATATTTGTCTAGGGGGCTGGGATTTAGCTCAGTTGGTGGAGTGCTGCTTTGCAGTGTCTGAGGTCCCGAGTTCAATTCCCAGCACCACAAAAATGGGAGAAGGACGGGCAATCCACTCCTGAGGTAATCCCAAAACAATTAGCCACTGAAAACCCTATGAAGGTTGCAATGAGTCATACACGACTCAATGGCACTTAACAACAACAACAAACATTTGTCTACCTTGAGGGACACAAAATTGGCTTACTTCCAGTGTGATGTATCATACTTATATTCTGAATACAGTTTACCTTCTACGAGGGTACTACATTTTATGTGGATATTCAGCTTACACTGCTCTACCACACACTAACTTATTATGGTGGATCATGTTTCCCTGGAAAAAATACTACCTGAAAACTTCCAAAACGCAGTACACACACCCTTACTTAAAAACAAACAGCCAGGTGTGGTGATATACATCTGTAATCCCAGCACTTGGAAGGCTGAGGCAGGAGAATAGAGAGTTTGAGGCCAGCCTGGGATACACAGACTCCATCTCAAACAAAACAAAACCAAACAAAAACAACCAAATTCCCAAGAGGTATAAATGACTCCCCTTTTGGGCATGGTGATATTCACCAAGGGCTTCTGCCTAATGTGCACAGAAGCCAATTATTGGTTCTGGGTTTTTGCAAAATGAAAAGCCCTTATAGCACAGTCAACTAACTGTCAAGGAGACCAGGAGCTAAAAAAAAGAGCTCAAATTTTCCTGTTCAATCAGTTGAGGGGGAGTGATTTATAGGAAGGGAGAGGGAGAAGCTGTGTTTTGATAGGATGATTAAAGAGGGAATTTTAGGGTTCTTTTGCACAGATAAAAATTATCACCATGCCTCTTCACAGGTCACATAGGTCACATGCTTCTTCTGCGGGGAAGTTATCATGTTCTCCACGGGGGATTTTCGACCTTGTGACGTCAAAAAGCCATTGACTGGCAGAACTGGCTATTTCTGTGCATGTTTATTATTTCAAAGCCAGTTCCAAACCATACTAGGGTAGATTGTGGAGGCTTTTTCTAAAAAAATGATTTAAGAACTTTGTAATTTAAGGAATTTATGGCTGGGAGCTGTGGTGCACTATAATCCCAGTACTTGGGAGGCTGAGGTGGGAGGTTCACTTGAGCTCAGCAGTTCAAGATTTTAAAAAATAAAATAAAAATAAAAAAAAGGTATGTACAAGTGTGACCAGGCCTAGATAATTTCAATACTATGTAAATTGCAATTCTCTCATTAAAAATGATAATATTGGCAAACAAGATCCAAAACATGCCTCAGAACCCTAATAAAAGTCATGAGTAACAACTTCAACTGTCAGTGAAGCAAACTAAACTCAGCCAAAAGTTTCATGGAAAAATCATATAGTCCTTGATTGCCACCTAACTAGGGAAGAATTTCATTTTTCTTTCCCTTTCTTTCTTTCTTTCTTTCTTTCTTTCTTTCTTTTTTTTTTTGGTGGTACAGGGGACAGAGGACCTGAACTCAGAGCCTCATATATATTTTGCAAGTGCTCTATCACTGAGATGCAGCTAGTAACAAGAAGAATGCAGCAGCAGAGAAGACAGAATGGTGGTCGTGCTATTAATGGCCTTGGCAAAGGATGGCACAGACACTGGAGCAGAGGTGGTAGAGTGGCCAGAACACTAAGCTGCAAAAGCACTGATGTGACTGGCTGCTAAACAGCTGAAGAAAACGCAAAGCTGAAAAATCAGCAACCAGCAGCAGCAGGAGGAGGAGCAGCAGCAGCAGTAGCGCAGCAGCAGCAGTAGCTGAAAGGCCATGATTTCTGTTTCCAAATGGTAAGCAGCTGAACAGTGCAGGAAAGGGACCAGGATAGGAAGAAAAGGCAGCAGACAGGAGAGAAAAGGATATAAACAGCCAGAAAAGAGAAACTGTAGGCCATGGTCTCTGGAAGAGTTCCAGAGAGCTGCTAAGTCTTTTGGTCCCTTTTCCATTAATCACAGCATTCCCTTTTGCAGCAATCACAGAAATGAAAGCTTGTATTTGTACCAATTATAGCAGCAATCGCCCGTTGAACACAACCTCGCAGAACAGCATCAGACAAGGCCATTCTGTGACAGTGATGGTACTTAGCATGAAATTAATTATGGCAAAGATCTAACTGTGAATGATTGACTTAAATGGAATTTGCATCCATTCTTCTCTGTTTGAAATGATCCATGTTCAATCTGTTTGCTAAGGATTTCTAGAAACTTCCTTTGAAAAACATTTTTCCACAAAAGTAGAGCCTCTGCATTTGTCCTGTATTTCTATTAAAATTCTCAGATTTTCTTTCCTGACTAAAGTGATTTTCCTTAGAAGAGTTCTTAAGTGTGGAGAGAGGGTGTAACAAGGATAAAGTTATCACTATGGAAAAATCTAGATGATTAGAATTGCATTTGCTCAACACCATTATTAAAATAAGGATATATTTGAGAAGATCCATACACAAAGAGCTGCTTTCAACAAAACTTAGCAAATTCTTTTTGCTTTGGCTGGGGTTTGCCAGTATAACCACTGAGGATCATCTGAGCTGCCTTCATGTTATACTCCTGCTGGAAAGGTTCTGTTATCTATTAGCAAAATTGCAAAGTGCTCATAGCATATTTTAAATTGAACCTAATGCTTAAAGAGCTCAGCTAGTCCACCAAGCACCTTGGGCTCAGCTGAAATACTAACAAACCTTCATCCATTTCAAAGTATAAGAAATGCTTTACACTTTGGAGAAACAAGGCTGGGGGCATAGCTCAGTGGTAGAGTGCTTGCCAAGCATGCAGTAAGCCCTAAGTTCCATCCCCAGCACTGCAAAAACAAAATAAAACAAAACCAACAAAACTTCTGGGGAAATGGTCTGACATTGTTGGGAAAACAAAATTCTTTGTATAAGAAGGACTTAGATTTGACCTCGAAGCTGAGGTTCTTGTTGACCCTGAACATATATGATGATATGTGTATTTGCCCTAAAATCATAATGCGATACTTTCAGGCAGCAGGGTTCTGGGAGCACAACAGGTGAGCAACCAAGTGGATTTCAGGAACAATCTTTGGCAACCTGGGCTTCCCTTTTACCATGCAAGGGGCCTCAATTTGTGTTCCAGAGAGACAGAGATCACTGGAGTTCCAAGGGATGCAGAGCCCAGAATGGGAGCTTGATGCACAGAGTTTAAAACTTGGGACGTCAAAAATCTGCCCACAGACAAGAAATGGAAACCATAAGAACAAAACCTCAGCACCCTGAGCAGAGGCAAAACTGGAAAGGAACAGGATCAAGTCATAAACCAGGTCAACATGGTACTGACCTCTAATTGAGAAAGGAATCAGTTTCCCAAGCTGCCTTTATTGGTGTTGAAACAGGACAGACACAGAGAACAAGAGAATTGGAGCTGGACGGAGGGCAAGGAGTCTAGAAGTAACAGAAGCTGGTATATTTGCAGGTAGAGTTGGTCTCCACCCTTAGGTGAAATTTTAAAAACCCATTTACAGTACAGAGAGAGGATTTGCGACATAAGATCTCCATACATGTGACTCCACCCAGGTTCACTTTGGCAAAACCATTTAGCCTCTGTGGACCTTGGTTTCCTGGCACAAGGAAAGTTACTGATCTGTATCTGTCCAGTGAATGGGGCAGAATAAAAGGCTTTGACCTGGTTTTCTATGTGGGACAATAGCTGTTTGTTACTCCCTGTTGTAAAGGAGAACAAAAACAAGGAGGAATCCAGCGAGAGGCTACTAAGGATTCACAGCCCAGGTCTTCCTTGGGTAATTCCACCTGGGAAAAGTTTTGTTGTTGCATGCCTTTAAGGAGTCGGGTCCAACTCATAGCAACCCTCATAGGATTTTCAATGGCTGATTGTTTTGGGATTGTTTTGGGTGGAGGAGTGGGCTGCCACATCCTTCTCCCATTTTTGCAGTGCTAGGAATCGAAGCCAGACCCTCAGAAATTACCAACTGAGCTAACCTCCAACCCTAGGAGAAATAGGAAGCTCTCTTCCCACTTCCTACAAGTTAGGGTTGAGGCAGAATGTTAACCCCTCCCCCAACCTGTGGCTCACCCAGAGAAGGCAGATGGCTTTGTGAGATTTCCTGCATACCTGAAATGCTGGTAAAGCACCTCAAGGGCTTCATTGTTCTCCTTCTTTTTCCCTGGTAATTCCTGGCCCCCTCTGTGAAGTTAGGGCCCAAGGCTGAGAGTAGCACTCAGCTGGTGGTCTTGGGTGCCTTTGAGATGGTCAAGATTGTTATGGCACAGTGGAATGGAGGCAAGAAATTCTGAAGAGATAGTGGCACTCAAAAACCAGGTGTGGGGCTGGGGATGTGGTTCATTGGTAGAGGGCTTGCATAGTATATAAGAGGTCCATCCCTAGCACAACAAACAAACAACAACAAAAAAAAAAAAACCTAGCTTTGGGATTTGTCTTTCCTTTTTACTTTCTACCAGGAATCTAGGTTTGAAATGATACTTTTAGATCACACATCAGTAAGAGAAATTGTAATTGTAATAAATGAACAGTTTTCCAGAAGCCTATGTTAATCATGGCTCTTTATTTGCTGCAATTCTGATACTATGACAATTTAGGGTTTTACTGATCTCAGAGATACTGCCCTTCCAGTGCTAGCCAATTCCTGTAGATAGTAAACAATGACCTGAATGTGCACCTTTCACATGCAAACTAACCAATCCCCAGCCCACACACCCCACCACCACTCCATTAGGCTCTTACACCTCCAGGCCAATATTCCTCCTCCCTCTCCCTAATCACCCCAGGGCCAGTTACCTGATTAAGTCTGGGCAACACCCTGAAGTCATTCGGAGTACCCAATCCTAAACCTGTTCATCCCACCTCACTCACTTCCCACGGAAGCCAAGATAAAGACCTTTGTCTACATCCCCTCCCCCATTCCCTTTCCTTACAGAGCAACCCTGGTGCTTCACAATGTGACCCTTTCCCTCTTGGGAACTGTGAACCACTAACTGTATTCTCAAGAAGAGTCATCTCCTAAAGGTTGGCCTCACTATACCTACCTTAAATTATTTATTTATTTATTTATTTATTTATTTATTTATACTAGGAACAAAACAACAGAGCCTTACACATGCTAGCCATTCATTCTACCACAGCAGGAGCTGTGTTTTTTATCAACAGAAGCCTCTGACCAGACACCATTGGAGTAAATGAACTTATGTTTCCTTCTGCAAATAATATAGAAGGAGTGTCAGAGACAAGATACCCAACTACATAATGAGGAACACTGTCCTAGGCAGAGACAGATCCCCATCAGGCAGCAAGGGTGGTGGTGGTAAGGAACACAATTGTTCATGTAACAGTGGCATGAATGGCAGCCATATCAGACTTTCTGAAAGCTAATTAGTCCTCTTATAAACACAGTAAGGTAGGCTGGATGTGTACCAGAAACCCCTGCTCCAAATCAAAGTGCCCTTCCTCAGTGTTGGGGTCGCACTGTCTGTGTTACTGCATGTATTGTGACTACAAACTGCAGTGTGGAACATTACAACTAGGCTTGAACATAACCCTTATTTATCACTTCTAGCCTTCCATAGACTGACATAGCCTCATCTCAGTAACTTTCTGAACTATTAACAGTGACCTAGATGCCTCTGTAAATCAGGCAGACAATCCCTTGGAGCAGATAGAGCACTAATCCAGTCCAACCTAAAAGTTAAATAATATGTGGTTCCTTAAATTGTAGTGTGAAATAATGAGGAAAAATTAAATGTAGGGCCTGGGGACATAGTTTAAGCCCTGGGTTCAATGTTCAGCACTCCCCTCCATTGTTGTTAGGTGTCCTGGAATCGGTAGAGACTCTACACACAACAGGCAAAACACCATTGTCAGTGATTCTCTGCTGTTCATAGGGTTTTAAATAGTGGATTGATTTTTGGGAGTGGATTGCTGGGTCTGTCTCCCAAGCCTACAGTATCTGGTGTTTCCAGGCAGTCTCCCATCCAAGTACTGACCCTGCTTAGCTTCTGAGATCTCACAGGATTGGAAGCCACAGGGCTAGGCTGAAAACCCCCCTCCATATGAGGATGTAAATGTCTATTTCTTGATATGAAAAATGTTAAAAATGTTCATAGAAATGAGCAGAATAGCTTATAGAGCAGCATGAATAAGATATTTTCATTAATTTTTTTTCTCAATAAAAAATTTAAATACTAAAAAAATTCTTTTTTTCAGTGCTGGGAGGTTGAACACAGGGCCTTGTACACACTAGTCGAGTGCTCTGCTGCTGAGCTGCAGCTCAGCCCCTTTATAATTCTTTGAGACAGAGTTTTGCTAAGTTATTTAGGTTGTCCCTATTCTAATACTTGTGATCCAAAATACCTCTGCCTCCTTAGTTACTGGAAGTATAGGCAGGTGCTACAGTGTGCGGCTCCATTAAAATATTCCTAATGAGTAGCCCGGCACAGTGGCTCACACCTGTACTCCCAGCAGTTTGGGAGGCAGAGGCAGGAGAATCACAAGTTAGAGACCAGAGGCAGTCTGTGTACCTTAGTAAGACCCTGTCTCAAAAAGTGAAAAAATGAGCTGAGGGTATAGCTCAGTGGTCCAGCACTTGCAGAGCATGCAAGCGCAGGGCCCTGGGTTCAATCCCCAGTACCGAATATATATATATATATATATATATATATATATATATATATATATATATTCCTAATGAAATGTTTCTCATGTATAGGAAATGTCTGGCAAAATCAAATGAAAATCTCTACAGTGAATATCATGAGTCATAAGATTCATCATCATTTTTCTTTAGCATCACTTTTCTTAATATTTGGAATTTTAATAGTGAGCATGTAATACAAATTATTTTTATTTGGTATTACTGCAGAGTTGAACCCAGGGTCACATGCACACTTTGCAAGAGCTCTATGACTGAGCTGCACTGCCAGCACATTTTTTATATTTTATCTTGAAGTAAGATCTCACTATGCTACACAGGCTGCCTGTGGCCTCAAACTTGCAATCATCTTGCCTCTGCCTCCCAAGTCACTGGGACTACAGTAGCATGCACCACTGCACCTGGCTGAATACTTATAAGCTAGAAATATAAGGAACACTTTCATTTATTTACACACCTTCATTAGTTTTGTTCCTTTCGGTGCCAGAGATTGAATTTAGGGCTTTGCATATCCTAAACATGTGCTCTACCACTGGGCTATGCCTTCAGCTCTATAGAAAAATGTTTTTAAATTCTCACAAGAAAATATAACAAATTATTTTCTAAGCTTGACAGAAAATCTGTATTTATAAATGCTTAGTGGAACTGACTATGTGAAAAAAAATCTGTGGGATAAAAGACACCAAGAATCAAACACTAAACTCTAAGAAAATTTTTCATTGTACAGAACAAAGACTAGATTTATACAATATAATAATAGCTTCTGAAAAATAAAATATTTAAAGACAAACCACCAATTTTCTTAAAAAAAAACGGCCATGAATGTGATCAAGATTTGTACAGGAAAGGATATAAATATGCAAAATATATCCAAATATAAGATGTAACTGACTAACAATTATAAACAACTCTCACATATAGTTGTTTCCATATTGGACTGGCAAAGGTTAAAAGCAGACCTGTGATTCTTATTACATTAAGGTTATATACAAATAGGAAGGTTTTTGGTGCTGGGGATGGAACCCAGAACCTAACACATGCCAAGCAAGTGATCTTTTAATGAGATGTACCCTTTTCCCCCAAAGGGGAACTTTTGTAAAATACTGGTTGTTATTTTTAGGTGCCATTGAACAGGGTCAGACTCATAGCAACATTTACAACAGAACAAGACACTACCCCACACTGTGCCGTGAATATAATCTGTTTGATGTTTAAGCCCATTGTTGCAGTCACTGTGTCAATCCATCTAGTGGAGGGTCTTCCCTTTTATTCGTTGGCCTGCCACTCTCCCAAACATGATCTCCTTCTTCAGGAATTCATCACTCCTGATAACATATCTAAACTCCATGAGACATAGTCTAGCTTCCAAGGAGCACTCTGGGTGTACTTCTAGGATGGATCTCTTGGTTCTTTAGGCAGTTCATGGTAAACTTTCACTTCCAGCACTATAATTCAAAAGCATCAATTCTTCTGTCTCCCTTATTTGCAGCCAGCTTTCACAACCGTATGATGCAACTGAAGACACTATGGCATGAGTCAAGCACACCTTTGTCTTCAATATATCTTCACTTTTCAACACTTTAAAGAGGTCTTTTGTAACAGCGTTTCCCAATGCAATGCATCTTTTGATTTTTTTGACTGCTGTTTCCATGGGTCTTGACTGTAGAACCAAGTAAAGCAAAATCTTCAACAACCTCAATCTTCTCTCCATGACAATGATGGCTACAAGATATACTGCTACGAAATATTTGTAACTACATTTTGTTGTTGTTTATAGGTGCCGTCGAGTCAGTATCTGGCTCATAGCGACCCTCTGTACAACAGGGGAAACACTATTGTCAGTGCTTCTCTGCTGTTCATAGGGTTTTCAATGGCAGATTGATTTTTGGGAGGGGTTTGCCAGGTCCTTCTCCCAAGCCTACAGCTTCTGGTGTTCCCAGGCGGTCTCCCATCCAGGTACTAACCAGGGCCGGCCCTGCTTAGCTTCCACGATCTGACAGGATCAGATGCCACAGGGCTACAGCTGCAGGCATAACTACATTTTAGTAACTCTCTATGATACCTATAAACTATAACTAGTCTATATTTCAAACCCCTCCCAAAACTGACGTCAGTCAGTTTGCTGTACCGTGGAGGCTTGCATGTTGCTGTGGTGCTGAAAGCTATGCCACTAGTATTACAGATTCTAGCAGGGTCACCCATGGTGGACAGGTTTCAGCTGAGCTTCCAGACTAAGACAAACAAGGGGGAAGGACATGGCTAATCCACCAGTAAAACAATTAGCCATTGAAAATGCTATGAATGGTATAGAAATACTGGCAGATATACTCCCAGGAAATGAGCTCTCCAGGTTGGAAGGCACTCAAAAGAGACAGGCGTAAAGTTGCCTCTTCAAAACAGAGTCTACCTTAATGACAGGAATGCAGTAAAGCCCC
The DNA here is from genome assembly GCA_007922755.1 of Pedetes capensis. Lineage (NCBI taxonomy): Eukaryota > Metazoa > Chordata > Mammalia > Rodentia > Pedetidae > Pedetes > Pedetes capensis. The sequence goes on from VMDO01007331.1 coordinate 83,081, forward strand.
AGGAACATCTATTTGCTGATATGTCATGACTCAAAATTAGAAGAAAACACTATAAACATCCATTGATAATGGGAACATGGAAGGTACATAATATGAATCCAGGAAAGTTAGAAATCGTCAAAAGGGAAATGGAGTGTATAAACATTGACATTCTAGGCAACAGTGAACTAAAATGGACTAAGCCATTTTGAATCAGATAATCATATAGTCTACTATGCTGGGAATAACAGATTAAAGAGAAAGGGGGGCTGCAGTCATCATCAAAAAACACATCTTAAGATCTGTCCTGAAGTATAATGCTGTCAGTGATAGAATAATATACATACACCAACTAGGAAGGCCAGTTAATATGACTATTATTCACATTTACACACCTAACACTAAGGCCACAAATAAAGATGTGGAAGATTTTTACCAGCTCCTACAATCTGAAATAGATCAAACATGCAATCAAGACATACTGATAATCACTGGTGACTGGAATGCAAAAGTTGGAAACAAGGAAGAAGGCTCAGTAGTTGGAAAAATATGGCCTTGGTGACAGAAACGATTCTGGAGATCACATGATAGAGTTTTGTCAGACCAATGACCTTTTCATTGCAAATACATTTTTTCACCAACATAAACATTGACTATACATATAAAAGTCATCAGATGGAACATACAGGAACCAAACTGACTACATTTGTGGAAAGAGCTGATGGAAAAGCTCAATATCAAAAGACATAACAAGACCAGGTGCTGATTATGGATCAGACTATCAACTGTTCATATGCAGGTTCAAACTGAAACTGAAGAAAATTAGAATAAGTGTACAAGAGCCAAGGTAAGACCTTGAGTATATCCCCCTGAGTTCAGAGACCACCTGAAGAACAGGTTTGGTATGTTAGACACTAGTGATTGAAGACCAGATGAGTTGTGGCATGACATCAAAGACATCAATCATGAGGAAAGAAAAAGGTTATTAAAATGACAGGAAAAAAAAGAGAAGACCAAATTACATGTCAAAAGAGACTCTGAAATTTTCCCTTGAATGTCAAGAAACTAAAGTAAAAGGAATACATAACAGTTAAAGAACTAAACAGATTTCAAAAGGCAGTTCAAGAAGACAAAAATCAAATATTATGACATTTGCAATGAGCTAGAGATAGACAACCAAAAGAGAAGAACATGCTCTGTTTTTCTCAAGCTTAAAGAATTGAAGAAAAATTCAAGCCTCAAGTGGCAAATAGTGAAGGATTCTACAGGGAAAATATCAAACAACGCAGGAAACATTAAAAGAACATGGAAGAAATACACAGAGTCATTATACCAAAAATAATTAGTAGATAACCAACCATTCGAAGAAGTTGCATATGATCAGGAACCAATGGTACTAAAGAAATAAATGGAAAATATCTTGAAAGAATTGGCAAAACACAAGAATCAATGTGTAGTAAGAAATAAACAGGACTGATCTTCTAACACAGCTACAGGACTTATTATTACTTGGATCAGTGCCCTTGAAACCTTGCAAACAGGGTCTCTGGAATAAGCTGTTCCAGGCTTCAAGAAGTTTCTGTAAGCTTAGTTTAGATAGGGTCACATCTGCTGAATCTTATAGATAACTATAACTGCTTTCTTCATTATGATTACTTTGTTCTTTTTGTATGCTTTGAACTTATTTTAACCTATTTGATGTTATACATTAATTAGAACTAAATTGATGTAGAAAGCTAAATAAAAAAAGCCTTCAGCCTAACAGGCAGCACTCAGCTTCCTGCCAGAGCTGAGCCCTTTGCTGAAAACTCATGTGATCAAGTCCGTCTCATTTCAGGGTCCCAAACAACAACATCGATGGAATAACAATTGAGATATTTCAACAAATAGATGCAGCACTGGAGATGCTAATTTGTTTATGCCAAGAGATTTAGAAAACAGCTACCTGGTCTACTGACTGGAAGAGACCTATATTTATGCCTATTCCCAAGAAAGGGGATCCAACTCAATGTGTAAATTATCAAATGATATCATTAATATCACACACAAGTAAAATTTTGCTAAAGATCATTCAAAAGTGACTGCAGCAGAATATAGACAGGGAACTTCTAGAAAATCAAGCCAGATTCATAAGAGACTAAGGAACCAGGGATAACATTGTTGATGTCAAATGGATTAAATGAAAGCAGAGAACACCAGAAAGGTGTTTATCTATGTTTTATTGACTATGCAAAAGTATTTGACAGTGTGCCTTACCATAAATTATGGATAACATTGCAAAGTGTGGGAATACCAGAGCAATTTATTGTCTTGTGAGAAATCTGTACATGGACCAGGAGGAAGTTGTTCAAACAGAACAAGGAAACACTGCCTGGTTTAAAGTCAAGAAAGGTGTGTATCAGGGCTGTATCATTTCACCATACCTCTTCATTCTCTATGCTGAGCAAATAATCTGAGAAACTACACTTTATGAAGAAGAGCATCACATCTTGATTGGAGGAAGACTCATTAACAATCTGCATTATGCAGATGACACAACTCTGATTGCTAAAAGTGAAGAGGATTTGAAACTTTTACTGGTGAAGATCAAAGAACACAGCCTTCAGGACAGATTGCACCTCAACATAAGCAAAACAAAAATCCTTAAAATTGAGTCAGTATTCAGCTTCATGATAAACAGAGAAAAGATGGAAGTTGTCCACATTTTTGCTTTCCTTGGTTCTACAATCAACACTCACGGAAGCAGCAGTGAAGAAATCAAAACATGCATTGCATTGGGAAAAGCTATTGCAAAAGACCTCTTTAAAGTGTTGAAAAGCAAAGATGCCATATTGAAGACGAAGGTGCACCCGACTCATGCCATGGTATTCTCAGTAGCATCATACGGTTGTAAAAGCTGGATGTTGAATAAGGGAGACAAGAAAAGAATTGATGCTTTTGAATTATGGTGCTAGAGACCAATATTGAATACCATGGATTTCCAAAAGAACCAGCAGATCTGTGGTAGAAGTATAACCAGAGTGCTCCTTGGAAGCAAGGATGGCTAGACTGTATCTGACCTATTTTGGACATGTTGTCAGGAGGGACCAATCCCTGGAGAAGGACATCATGTTTGGGAGAGTTGCAGGTGAACGAAAAAAGGAAGATCTTCAACTAGATGGATTGACACAATGCTTACAACAATGAGCTTAAACATCAGAAAGATCATGTGCCTGTCACGGAATCTGATAGTGTTTCATTCTGCTGTACATAGGGTCGTTATGAGTCAGACCCAACTCCAAGACACCTAACAACAAAAACATGGTTCAAAGCATAGTTATAGATCCCAATACATCTGCTACCCCTGGTAATGATAATAATAATCATCATCAAAACAAACTATTTTTTTGGAGGCAGGGTCTCAATATGTAGTCCAGACTAGTCCAGACTAGCCCCAAACTCATGAGCCTCCTGCCTCAGCCTCCCAAATGTTGGGACTACATGCATTTGCCACCATGCTCAGCCAGTGGTGATGGTTATACAACATTGTGAAAGTACTTAATGTCATGGAATTATATACTTTAAAATGCTTAAAGTGGTAAATATTATGATATATATATATATATAACCACAGCATAAAGCATATTTTCATGCCTGTAATCTCAGCACTCAGGAGGCTGGGGCAGGATGATCACAAGTTTGAGGCCAGCTTGGGATACATAGTGAGATCCTATCTCAAAAACAAAACAAAAGATATTGTTTAACTAAGATCAGTCAAAATCATATTCAGGAAAAAGCCACTTTAATACATCTTTTCAAAAAACAACTAAGTAATCATTATAACAGAATGTTACCACCTATTCCATACTGTCTGAAGATTTAAAAATGAATTGAAACATCATTCTCTAATAATAAAAGCAACATAAAAAGGCTTAATAACAAAAGACATTTGTGTTTATAAATATGACTGTTACAGCATTTAAAGATGGCAAAAAAATCAAAATTGCTTTCAATTTGAGAATGTATTTCCTATTGTATTATAGTGGCATGAAAGGTGTTCCCTAAAAAGATGTGCCAACATCCTAATCCCTAGAACTTGTTAGTATTACTTTACATAACAAAAGACATGATTAATTTAAGCATCTCAATCCAGGTGTGGTGGTGCACACCTGTAATCTCAGTGCGCAGGAGGCAGAAGAAAGAAGATTGCTGCAAATTCGAGGCCAGCCTGGTCTACATAGCAAATGCCATGCCAGCTATGGGTATATAACAAGACCCATATCTCAAAAACAACAAAGAAAAAATTAATACTCTTGAGAAGAGGAACTTTTCCTGGCTTATTTGGGTGAACCCTAAACACAGTCATATGTATCTTTGTAAGAGAGAGGCAGAGAAAGTTTACAAACAGACTGAATGGAAGGCCATGAGAACATGGAGCAGAGAAAAGTAGGGCCACAAGCCAAGGAATGCCAGCAAAAGCTGAAAGAGACAAGGAACAGATTCTCTGTTAGAACCTTTAGAAATTGTGGCCATGTAAATACCATGAAATAAAACATCTGGACTCCAAAACTGTGAGAGAGAAGTTTTTGTTGTTTGGAGCCACTTGTTGTTGTTGTTGTTAGGTGCCGTCGAGTCGGTATCCAACTCATAGCGACCCTCTGTACAACAGGAGAAACACTATTATCAGTGCTTCTCTGCTGTTCATAGGGTTTTCAATGGCAGATTGATTTTTTGGGGGGAAGGGGTTGCCAGGTCCTTCTCCCAAGCCTACAGCTTCTGGTGTTCCCAGGCAGTCTCCCATCCAGGTACTAACCAGGCCCGACCCTGCTTAGCTTCCGAGATCTGACGGGATCGGATGCCACAGGGCTATGGCTGCAGGCTTGGAGCCACTTAGTTTGTTGTTATTTGTTGTGGAAGCCTTGGAAAACTAATACAATTATCCTCATACCATTTTCTTGATTCCTCCTTGCCTTCCACATGAATTTCACATCTCTGCAAAGTTTCCCATTATTGAGAAACTGTACAGAAAGAAAAGCATACAATAATGGGCTCACAAAGACAATCAAGAGTCAGCAGTCATATCTCTAGCATAAAATACTTATAAATTGCTACGCAGTTCTCACATATTCATGACCACCAGTGGTAAACCATTGAACTCAATGCTGTTCAAGAAATCAATACATCGTCCAATATGGTGGCCCCCAGTGGCAAAGTGAATTGTGAAGAGTTCTCCGAGTTCCAGTTGATGGCAGCTCATGCCAGTAGGGACAGAGTTATTAAAAAATTGTATAGCCCAGACATCAGCAGTAGTAAAAAACCACTGAGAAGAGAGAGAGAAGAATTTGGATGATTTAACGTTACTAAAGCAACTTAGAAAAGAACAGACAAAGCTGAAATGGATGCAATCAGAACTGAATGTTGAAGAAGTGGTAAGTGAGACAAGCTGGATGGTGTTTAATGAACACTGCTGAATTCACTTCAAGCCTCCAAAGAATGAATAAAGAGAGATACTTTTTTTTAAAGGACCGGTCATCTCACCAGAGCTAAGTATGACAAGACATCAACAGGGTAGGCTTTCTAGAATGATTTCTGAGCCAACAGTCCAAGGCCTTTTGTTGATTTCAGCCCCACTTAGCCAAGATTTCAAGTCTAAGTAATTATGAAATATTTATGAAATAATCAACTATTTTATACTGATTCTGTATAAAAAAAGTTTTATAACTATTAAAATAATTTTCTGGAAAAAAAGAAAAAAGAAATCAATACATGAAGTTCAGGTTTATTCATTTTTTTCTTTCTACTTTATTCCATATGTTACAGTAAGTAAAGCTAGCCTGGAAAGGGAGCTCCCCAACAAAGGTGGTGGTAGAGGGGAAGGTTCCCCAAAAGTGGTGGTGGTGGTGATAAAGGAAGTTGGAGGAGAAAGAGAAGTTCCACTGGGTAGATGAGGTACTGGAAGAGATAGTGGTAAGGGTGGCCTTCCCTTTGTCTGTGGATGTGTTGGACGAGATCTTGAAATTTATTAGCAAGCTGAGGTGTCATTCTCTTGTAATACAAAGGATCATATGTCTAAATGCTTGCTTTAAAACATGAAGCACAGAGTACACAACAGTGGGCATTTGTGTTTTCTTAGGGATTATACAATGCTCATTAATTTATTGGTTTTTATTTTATTTATTTATCTTTATCATGCTGGATATTGAACTCAGGGTTTTGCACATGCTAAGGATGTACTCTACTGCCAAGTTACATCCCCAGCTCCTAACAACTTTTTTGTTAAATAGGGTCTTCTTAGGTAGCCTAGATTGCCTTGGAACTTGCTCTGTAACCCAGACTGGAACAGAATTTACAATCCTTCTGCCTCTACTTCCCTAGTGCTGGGATTATAGGCATGAACCATAACATCCAGCTTTCAGCTCTTTTGAAGGAAAAAGAACACACAAAAATCATATTTTGGGGAGGCTAAGGGTGTAATTCAGTGGTAGAATGTTTGTCTAACATGCACCAGGTCCCGGGATTGATTCCCAGTACCTCAAATCAAAATTATGACATGCCCAAACCATGGGCATATTGGAATCTAATTTATCAACTTTTAAGGGCCTAACAGTACATGCAAAAGACTTGTATAGCTGAATGATAAGCATTTTGAACTTGACAAGATGACTATTTCTGCTAACACTTTAATGCTAAGGAAGTTGGTATCCTTGCAATTCCATGAACATCCACATAATGAATTTCACAATGTTATATGCAATTTAAAAAATTACACTATGCCTCAAAAATATGTATAATTATCGTTACATATTAATCAAAAACTTTTTTGTAAAATGTTTAAGAAGATGGAAAGATCAACAATCGTGATCTGATAATTGTACACTGTATATATGAATTGAATTATCACTCTGTACTCCCAAAATATGTACACTTAAAATACTGATAAGAAAAAGAGGTTATCATTCTTATCCAAGAACTTCTGAAATACTACTCTGAAATAAAGAAAAATTTGATTTCATGATAAGTTTTTGCAAAAGAAATTACTGTATATGGCTTACCCCTGTTAGACTAGCTAGAATACATTTCTAATAAAATTACTAGTTAGAATAGTTGTGGATAGTTAAAGTTATGGGACTAATTCCCTTGGAGCCCAAAAACATTGACACAAAGATTTTGTCCCATAGTGTCAATGACCTAGCTAACTATTAACAGCAATAATAAAAAGTAGATGCTGGGGGTATACCTCCGTGGTATAGTATGTGCTTAGCATAAGCAAGGCCCTGGATTTAATCCTCAGAACTGAAACAAAAGAAAACCAAAAAACAATAATAATAATTAATAAAAGGTAATACCAATTTGCCTGCTGGTATAGCACCGTGGTGTTCCATCCCATCAGATCTTGGAAGGTGAGCAGGGTCTGTCCTGGTTAGTACGTGGATGGGAGACTCCCTGGGAACACCAGATACTGTAGGCTTAGGAGAAGGACCTGGCAACCCACTCTCAAAAATCAATCCACTATTGAAAACACTATGAATAGCAGAGAAACACTGACAATAGTGTTTTACCTACTGTATGTAGGGTTGCTGTGAGTCAGAGACCACCTCAACAGCACCCAACAACAATGACAACAATATCAGTTTGCCTGGTTTGTTGTTGTTGTTAGGTGCCTTCGAGTCGAGTCCGACTCATAGCGACCCTATGTACAGCAGATCAAAACACTTGCCGATTCTGGGCCAGGCAAACGATCTTATTTATGTTTAAGCCCATTGTTGCAGACACTCTGTCAATCCATCTGGTGAAGGGTTTTCCTCTTTTGCGTTGACCTGCCACTCTCCCAAACATGATGTCCTTCTCCAGGGATTGATCTCTCCTGACTACATGTCCGAAATATGTAAGACGCAGTCTGGCCATCCTTGCTTCCAAGGAGCACTCTGGTTGCACTTCTTCTAGGACAGATTTGTTGGTTCTTTTGACAGTCCACAGAATATTCAATAGATGTCTCCAGCACCACAATTCAAAAGCATCAATTCTCTTTCTGTCTCCCTTGTTCAATGTCCAGCTTTCACAACCATATGATGCCACTGAAAATACCATGGCATGAGTCAGACGCACCTTCGCCTTCAATGTGACATCTTTGCTTTTCAATACTCTAAAGAGATCTTTTGCCACAGCTTTTCCTAGAGCAATGAGTCTTTTGATTTCTTGACTGCTGCTTCTACGGGTGTTGATTATAGAGCCAAGCAAAGCAAAATCTTAGACATCATCAATCTTTTCTCCATTTATTGTGAAGTTGCGTGCTGACCCAGTCGTAAGGATTTTTGTTTTGTTGATGTTTAGTCGCAACCCATATTGAAGGCTATGATCTTTGATATTCGTCAGTAAATGTTTTAAATCCTCTTCACTTTCAGCAAGCAGAGTGGTGTCATCTGCATAACGCAGGTTGTTAATGAGTCTTCCTCCAATCTTAATGCCGTGTTCTTCCTCATAAAGTCCAGCTTCTCGGATTATTTGTTCAGCATATAAATTGAAAAGATAGGGTGAAAGTATACAGCCCTGATGCACACCTTTCTCAACTTTAAGCCACTCAGTGTTTCCTTGTTCTATTCGAACAACTGCCTCCTGGTTCATGTACAGGTTTCTCATGAGCACAGTTAGGTGTTTTGGTATTCCCATTTTCCAAAGTGTTATCCATAATTTGTTGTGATCCACACAATCAAATGCTTTGGTGTAGTCAATAAAACATAGATAGACATCTTTTTGATATTCTCTGCTTTCAGCTAATATCCACCTGACATCAGCAAGGATGTCCCTAGTTCCCCGCCCTCTTCTGAATCCCGCTTGGTTTTCCGATAATTCCCTGTCTATGTATTGCTACAGTCGCTTCTGAATGATCTTTAGTAGAATTTTGCTGGTGTGTGATATTAATGATATTGTCCGATAGTTTGCACATTCAGTCGGATCCCCTTTTTTGGGAATAGGCACAAATATGGATCTCTTCCAGTCAGTTGGCCAAGTAGCTGTTTTCCAAATCTGTTGGCATAAACATGTTAACACCTCCA
>VMDO01007332.1:0-92104 GCA_007922755.1 Pedetes capensis
TAATAAAAGATGTTTAAAACTGTTGTAAATGAGCCTTCCTTCCACCCCCAACTCTATCTTTACCTAGTAAGTAGGGGATAGCAAAAATTTTATCAAAAATGGAACTGGATTAAAGATGGAAAACAAAAGATGTTTCTCAAGATGAGCCTGGTAACATAACCTATAATTCTAGCACTTCAGAGGCTGAGGCAGGAGGATTTTAAATTCAAGAATAGCATGGGCTCTCTAGAAAGACTCCATCTCAAAACAGACAAAAAATGTTTCTCTATGGAGAAATATAAGCAGCATTTCCAAGGTTTTGTAGAAAACTCTCTTGTTTTTTCAAAGATATAGATGATGATACATTTGAAGTCACCAAGATTTTAAAGTTTTAGTGGGTAAAAGAATGTTAAGCTAGTGGAGATAAAATATAAAGATATTTTATGAGCCAGGCATCTTGGCACATGCCTGTAATTCCAACTATTTGGGAGGCTGAGGCAGGAGGTTCACAAGTTGGAGGCCAGAGGCAGCCTGCAGAACTTAACAAGACCCTGTCTCAAAATTAAAAAGGGGCTGGGGTTCAATTCAGTGGTGGAACACTTGCCTAACATGCACAAGACCCTGGGTTCAACCCCTGCCCCAGTACTACAAAAAATAAAAAGGGGTGGGAAGCTGTGAGTAGGTAGAATGAAGTATGTCAGTTTCCTGGGATACAGGGGCAAAGTATGTTTCAAAGAAAATAATCCAAGGTATACTTTTCAATATTGATAATATCAATCAAGAGAAAAAACTCCGTATGATTTCTGGTAGTGGTCAACATAACACAGAAGTTATAGAAACAAAATGGAAAATATTTTCCTTTTAAGCTATGAGACCAAAGATAGTCAAGATAATCAAATATTAGTAATAGTTTCCATGCAGAGATTAACTAAGAAAATTCTGTAAAAATTTTATTTTGTACAGAGCCATACTTAGAGGAAAAGAAGTCTTTAAAATTCTGAGTGGTGTGGGTAGAGGACAAACAAGAATTTAGTCTCTTAAATTGTTAAACCAAAAGCCTATTCTGTTAAGCTTAGATGATGCACAGTTAGAACAGAAGAAAGGAAGCTGTTACTTAGAATCATTGTTATAGCTCAAATCTTACTTTGCTCCAAAGGTCATGTGTTTAAAAGCTTGGTCTCCAGCTGATGGCACTGTTCCTGGAGGCTGTGGAAACTTTGGGAGGCAGGATCTAGCTTTGCAGAAGTGAGTCACAGGGAGCAAGCCTTGGAAGGTTTTTACCAGGCAGGACTTGTACCCCCCTTGCTCGCTGCTTCCTGCCCCTCCTGCCATGAGGTCACCTGCCATGGCTAGGCTGTCTGCCCAGATGCTTGCCCCACTACCACACCTTCCCACATCTATGGACTAACCTAACCATAAGCCCTCAGTAAATATTTCCCGCCAATAACATTGCTTTGATTGGTTTTTCTGCTACCGGGATGACAGCTAATACAAACATGGACTCAGCTAAAACTCTGTATTACATTACACTATTGTTAAGAAGCCTGCAGCAGTATCACTGTGACGGCCGATCCTGTCAGATCTTGGAAGCTGAGGAGGGTTGGGCCTGGTTAGTACTTGGAAGGGAGACCACCTGGGAACACCAGGTACTGAAGGCTTGGGAGAAGGACCCAGCAACCCACTCCCAAAAAACAATCAGCAGTTGAAAACCCTATGAATAGCAGAGAAACACTAATGATACTCTGTTGCCTATTGTATGCAGAGTTGCTATGAGTAAGACACTGACTTGGGGGCACCTAACAACAACAATATTGTTAAGAGATGACTTACAGTGAGCAAAATCATACTGAAAACTTCATCAGGAAATAATTTTATTAAATGTTTAATGTTAGGAAGTACACAGCTAGAGTATATTTAAAATGTGTACAATTTTTATCTTAAGTTACTTTAAAATGTGTATAATTTTTATCTTAAGCTACTAGTCCTACCTCTTATACAGAGAGTCTTGTTTGGTTTGATTTTTAATTTCCTCCTCTAAAATTGTCTCCCCAAATAAGACCTAAAATTTCATTCTTAGAGCTTCATTCTTTTCATTTATCTTTATTTAATCCACTAAAATACATCCTTCATAAAACAAGATTATCTTTTAAATTGGTCATCATTTATATTTACTGAAACATTTATTTTTATTTTGGTAAATGTCAGTTATTCTACAGTAGAGAAGAGCAGGGATAAAAGTAACCAACCACAGGGACTGTCTGAGTAGTAAGAGGCCAGAAGCCCTTCAAGAATTTTTTACTTTGTTATATTCTTTTCTGGATTGGTATTTAGTAATAGAACTTTGGTTTCCTCAAACCAAAATTTCTGAAATACTGGTAGTTCCTTTGTTCATATGCTACATAATAAGAAATTGATACCTTCGTTCCTCATACCTGATTGACCTAAATGTAAATTCTTTTCTTCTACACCTATTTAAATGTTACTATTCTCTGGGGGCCAATCTGATATACTTTAGTAACTTAACATATGCTTCCCAGCTCACTTTTTTTTTTTTTTTTTTTTTTTGCCAGTACTGAGGATTGAACCCAGGGCCTTGCACTTGCATGCTTTGCAAGTGCTGGACCACTGAGGTGCCACCTCCAGCCCTTTTTTTTTTTTTTTTTAAACTTTTTGAGAAAGGGTCTTGCTAAATTATGCAGACTGCCTCTGGTCTGGAACTTGAGATTCTCACGCCTCCACCTCCCAAACCATTGGGATTACAGGTGTGAGCCACCATGCCCGGGTTCCAGCTCACTTCTATACCTTTAGTTTTAGGCACCAACTATGTTAGTGATACTCAGATTTTTCTCTAGTCCAGATTCCTCTGGGTTTCCAGTTGTCTGTTTTTCCTTGTTTCTTGCACCTCTTTGTATGTGCATCAGAGGCTTCTCTAATTCAATATTTCCAGAATCTAATTTGTTCATCTTAATGCACAGATTGCTTCTCTTTCCCTTATCTTGGTAATACTACATACCCCTCTTTGTTTTTTGTATGTGGGGTTTGAACCCAGGACCTACTCAAATATTCTATTACTGAGCTGCACCTCCATCCCATTTTTTACTTCTTATTTCGAGACACGGTCTAGCTAAGTTATGCATGCTGCCTCTGACCTCAAACTTGCAATCCTCCTGCCCCTGCCTCTGAATTTGCTGCGATTTCAGCCATGCACACTGTGTCCGGCTTAGTAGTACATATGCCTTCTACCTAGGCAGCCAACACTAGAAACCTGGGAGTCTTTGCTTTCCTCCTAAGTCAGTTCATGGAGCAATAAGATCAACAACTCTTACAAATTCTGTCTCCTAAATATTTTTTCTCATTTTTTCTTTCTATTTTTGATTAAGGCATTGCCTTAATTCAGTACTCATCACCATACACATAAACTATTTTAATAGCTTCAGTAAAAATAAAGGTCACATTATGATGTACATTAAAAATTTCTAATAAAAAATTGACCCCAAAAAATAAATAAAAAATAAAAATAAAAATAAAGGCTAAGTTGCTATAGCAGAGACTAAAAAGTACAAAGGTTTAAATATGATAGGTATTCTCTTACATAATATTTGGGAGGTGATTAGTCCAAGCTGGCAAGGTACCTGTTCCATGAACTCCTTCAGACATCCACCTTCCATTATTCTTCTTGCATGGATCCCCAAAAGCAGGATTTGCAACCATTTTTGTGCTGTGGACACCTTTGTCAACCTAGTAAAGTCTATGAACTCCTTCTTGTAAGTTTTTAAATATTTAAAACGTAGGATTACAAAAAAAAGCTATTTGAAATATGGTTATTAAAAATGCAAATTAGTTACTATAATTATGCTTTTTAACACATTTATAAGAACTTCAAAGTTAACATGACTATTAATGTTGTTTGAAGATATATCCAATAGGTGATATGAAAATACCTGATTTCTCTTGATGGGAAAAGTAAAATATTGTTGTGACTTGTGCTTATATTCATAATTGAAGGAAATGTTAACTTTCAGTTAAAGGTTTAGTTCAAGGCCTCATACCTTAATTATATTTATGGACCCCTTGGTAATCTGGGACCCTCAAGTAAAGAATCTTTGTCCTTGGGCATTATACTCATCTTTGCTGTCAAACATACATCTCTTGCTCATTTGTGTTTCCAGGCACAAGAAAGGGAAAGAAATCAGAGCAGGCAGAAGAAATTTTAACCAGGAGAGGTGAAAGTACCTGTCATATATGTGTGTGTGTGTGTGTGTGTGTGTGTGTGTGTGTGTGTGTGTGTGTGTGTGTGTGTATTTGGTAAAACTTTAGTCTATAAAGAAGATAGGAAATATAGTTTGTGTTCGGACATCCTTATATACAAGACAAAACTTTTAGAGACATCAGGAATCTGCCAAAGCCTCCCAAGTGACTATTTTGCATCCAGTCTCATCTTGCTCTAATCCTTTCTCAACGCTGGTACCAAAGTATTTTTAAACTCCAATCGGATCATATCAGCCTATACCTAAACTGTTTAAATATCTGTAAATATCTTAGGAGAAGGACAATGGTTTTTTGCATGGAATATAGGAGTCCATATGCTTACTGTAATTAAACATTGAATTTAAAATGAGATGTATAGAGCCACGTGCCGTGGTGCACACCTGTAATCCCAGCAGCTCTAGAGGCAGAGACAGGAGGATTGCAAGTTCAAGACGAGAGGCAGTCTGCATGATTTAGCCAGATCCTGTCTCAAAAAAAGTAAAGAAAAATGGGCTGGGGGTGCAGCTCAGTGGTCCAGCACTTGCAAAGCCTGCAAGTGCAAGACCCTGGGTTCAACCCCCAGTGCCACCAAAAAAGAGATGTGTATAATTTTTGTTCACATGTCTAAAAGCTTTGGGTACTAGTAAAATACAATTATATATTAAAGTGTTATTGAGTTTGTAATATGTGGACATTATTTAAATTCTAAAAAAATAGTTACTTTGGGAGTTACAATTTCTTTTGACATTAAAAAGAGGTTCTTGGAAAGATAAATTGCTGACCTACTGGATAGAAAGATTTAGCATGGCATGCAGTACTCTTTATGACTTAGCTGTGAACTTCAGCTATACATTGTACTTGTCCTTCTAAGGAATTTCAAGTATACTAGGAACTTCTAATTTCCCCAAATACACTATCTGGATGTCACTGTGCCAATGCACCTTATTTTCTATATATTAATTTTCTTTGTTACCTCCTTTCCCTTGTCTATTAGTTTCTTCCTTTTTGTTATCTGCACGCACGGAAAGTTAATTTTTTAAAGGATTGATGCTAAAGTTGCCTCCTCTACAGACCTCCTGCTTCAAAAGGATTCCTTTCCACAGACAGGTATCTCTTTTCTGTTCTTTTCAGACATAGAACCTTCTAGCCTTGTATGCAAATATCTGTGTACAGCATTTGTTATAAGATGAAATTTGTACTTATTTCAGCAACTATTTGCATCTGAGTTCAAGGCCTTTACTATGAAACACACAAAAGCCTACATTCCATACTCTCATCTAAAATTCATAATCTAGTAAATGGGCAACATGAATAATAATGGACAGAATGTAAAAGCAACAAAAAGAATAATGTAAAAAGCACTAGCAAAGGAAACAGTTGACTTGAAGCAGTCATGGAAGTCTTCATGATACCTTAAAGAGAGTCTTAATATTGAAGATTTTAACATATAAAATTGGAGCAATATCCAAGAGAAAGATAATGGCAGAAAAGCATAGTGAAAAAGTCAACTTATATTTGTGCGATAGCATGTGGTCAGATTGGCTGAAATTAAACAGTAGATGTAGAAAAAGTTGTAGGAAAAGGGGTTGGAAAGTACATCAGAGGTTGCCCGAGTACATTTTGTACTGCTAGAACAAAATATTTGAGACTAGATGAGGAACAGAAATTTATTTCTCAGAGTTCTGGAGCCTGGAATCCAAGATCCCTGCACCAGCATTTGTCCTCTGTTGAGGCTTCATCCTCCCACGGGTCAGATTGCTGTGTCCTCACATGGTAGAAGAGCTGAATAGTAAGCTAGCTGAACTTGTGTGAGGTTGCTTTTGATAAGGGCCTCACCTCCATTAATGAGGGAGGAACTGCCAAGCGCAGTGGCATACACCTGTAATCCCAACGGCTCAGGAGGCAGAGGCAGGAAGATGGCAGGTTCGAGACCAGAGGCAGTCTGTGTAATTTAGCGAGACCCTATCTCAAAAAAAAAAAAAAAAAAAGAAAGTTAAAAAATGGGCTGGAGGTGGCAGCTCTGTGGTACCCCACAACCCTGGCTTCTGAAGGTGCAGTCCCAGTCATGATTGTTTTGATTTGCAGTTTGCACTGTACTTCTTGCCATTATAAGCCTCAGGGAACTCTAGATGGCCCTGTGACAAACCCAGGCCAGAAGGGAAGCCCTGCCCCTTATGGTCCAACAGAGGAACTTGTGATTGGTTTAAAAGGAATTATGCCATGATTGATACAAACACTAACCCTCATTTGCATGAGAAGTTTGCAGTGATTGGTGCAAATTTACTTTCTCTGATTATGTAAGGCAGCTGTTTGGCTCTCTTAGTGCGCTGGCAGGAACACAACTCCTTGTGTTGCCCCCTGAGGTTGCAAGATTAGCCCCAATGAAAGGCTTCCCTTGAGCAGTCTTTTTTGCCTACTTTTAATAGGACAGCTGAGCTTGTAACAGAAGCAGTAGAAAGCCAGGCATGTGGCACAGGCCTGTAATCCCAGTGACTTGGGAGGCAGAGGAAGGAGAATCGCAAGTTCAAGGCCAGAGGCAGGCTGTGTAATTTACCAAAACTCTGATTCAAAATAGAAAATAAAAAAGGGGCTGGGGATGCAGCCCAGTGGTAATGTACTTGCAAAAGTATGTGAGCAGCCCTGAATTCAACCCTCTAGTACCACAAAAAAAAAAAAAAGAAAGAAAAAAAAAAGAAAAGGAAAAGGAAAGAAAGACAGCAGAACAGAACAATGATGATGACAGTGAGGAACTGCTGTGGCAGATATAGCATAGCAGCTAAAATGTTCAACTGCAGAAGGGCAGCAATAGCTGCCTCCTGAACATGGCAACAGCGACAACAGACATAGCAATAAGAGGCAGCTGAACAGTTTGAGAAAGGAACCAGGGCAGGAAGAAGAGGGGTGGAGAAGAGAGAGCAGGCCGTAAAGAGCTAGAGAAGAGTTCCAGAAAACTTTGAAGTATTTAGGACCTAGAGTCTCAGATACCTTAGGCCCAGGAGCTGTAACATTGGCCACTGTCTAGAACTTTGGAATCCCAATACTTAGCCTTGTCTGGAAGCTGGAATGCTAGCTGCTGTCAAAGGCTGAGGAATCCCAACCTCCTTAGCCTACATAAGAGTTGTAGTACTTATGTGTTTAGGAGTCCCAATCTCCTGGGCCTGTAGGAACTGTAACACTTAAAGGGCTGAAGAATCTTGACCTCTTTGGCCTACGTAAGAGCTGTAACACAAGAAGGCATCACTTGGTGCTGTTGTTCCCATCTGTCTGCTGTTACTGCTCACTGTCATGACAATAGGGAGCCATGCACAGTGGTACTTGTAATCCCAGTGACTTGGGAGGCAGAAGCAGGAGGATCACGAGTTGAAGACCAGAAGAAGCCTGCACAATTTAGTGAGACCCTGTCTCAAAATAAAAGTGAAAAATGGACTGAGGGTGTCCCTCAGTGGTAGAGCATGTGCAAAGCATGCGTGAGGCCCTGGGTTCAACCCTCAGTGCCACATATGCACACAAAAAAAGTGCAGGGATATAGGCACCGCCAAAGACCAGCCCTTGAAGAGCTTCTCCTTTGCCTATTGTGATTTCTATCCAGTTAGACCAAAAGGACCCCAGCCAAATTAGGTGACACTAGGACCAGTGAAATTTCCAGGACTCTGTAAAGAAGTAAATCCAAAACCTCTCTTGGATACTTCTATGACTCAGGATACAAAATTCCCACAGAAGTGGCAACAGTGGCACACAATGGAGTATAAGTGGTAGGTGGCAGTTGTTTCTGTAGCAATGTCTCCTTGATAGTAATGAAGTCAGTCACTCAGCTGCCGGGCAGTTTCTCTCCCCGCTGCTTCAGTACCTTTGTGCCAGCAAATGGGTGAGTTCTTGCAAGTCCTCAGTGGTGCCACCCTCTCCTCTCAGTCTCCAGGGACTGGCCACTTGTCTTGCTCTATTGCAGCCCGCTTCCTCCACCTCAAGGCACTTTGCCTTAAGCCAATTCCTCCTCCTGCCTGATTCTGCATCCCATTGAAGCTTGAGAGGGGTGTTTACAGGTGAACCAAATTATGCATGACTAATCTAAGAAGAAATCTCTCTAAGCCAGGCATGGTGGTCCACACCTGTAATACCAGCACTCCTGATGCTAAGGCAGGAGGGTCGCCAGTTGGAGGCCCACCTGGGCTTCAGAGCTTTAACCCTATTTCAAAAAATGAAAAGAAAATCCTGTCTGTAGCTTCTAAGGATTTGATTACATCATTTTCAAGCCTGATAGTTTTGGAACAACCATTAGAGCTGAAGACATCTCTCTTTACTTCAACCACTTGTTTTCCTACCTTGATGAAACACTTCATTTCAGCACTTCTTTGTCTTTGGGTTGAGTTCCAAGCAATACATCTCTCACCAGTATAGTAGCCATTTCATAAGAGAAATGATTCCCAATGGGTGTATGATGTTTGACGATGAAAGTTTTGTTGAGTCTTCTATTACCATATTCAATGCCCTAGGGAAAACTGGCCAGGTCTATGATATTCCCTTTCAGGTCTATAGTCTTATGATATTAGCACACAAAGCAGTACTGGCTTGTTGCACTCCGTTTTTTCAAATCTTCAATAGTGATAGAGATGCTCATAGCATTTCTTTTGTTATATTTGATCGTCTCAGTCCACAGTGGTTGAAGTCACTGCTGAATTACGTCAAGGAATTAGTGAAAAATGTTTATTTTGCAACAAAAAAGCTAGAGATGGACGAGGTAAAGCAGATCTGTGGTGATTATTTACTATCTAGAATGGTTCTTGCCAGCTTCATTTCTTACAGAAATTTTGCAAATTATATGAGAGACTCCCATTTTTTGAATAAACTTGATGTTTATATTTAAGGAGCACCTGTAACAAATTTCAGAAGGAGAAAGTTCTTAAGCTTCCATGACTGAAGTTGGAGGTAATACTTGAAGATAATGTTTGCCTACCCAGCAAGGGCAGATTGCATACAAAGGTAATCAACTGCATGAAGCAAAGCATCTGGGAAAGTGGAGACAGGAATAGCTGACGGAAGAGGTTCAAGCCTAGCACTGCTCAGCAGATCACAAGCTGCTTGATGGGAATACTAGATGGACAAGCTGAGGTATCTGGCAGTGATGATGGCCATATTCAGTTTGTGCAGGAAAAGCCACTGAATGCCTCTCTTCTTTAAGTGCTGTGGTACAAAGCCTTAAGCAGGAATGAAAAATACTTGCTTCAGAAAAGACTTCGAATAACACTTGTAACTGGCCCTGTTGGTTATATATTCTGTGTAATTTTCCTTCATGGGCAAAACAACCCACAGAGCTCACCAACAAGTACTCTAAAACTAATCAAGAATTTAAGTTTTGAGATGCAACCAGATGAATAGATAGGAAAGCTCCATGTCTCCTATGCAGTATACCTGATCTGGTCTGGGGACAGCAGAGATCTAATGGCAACCCATAACTTCAAGTGGCTACAGCAAAGCAGAATGTCTTTGAACAGTTGAATGCGATGATCCACATACAGATCATTGGTCATTTTTTGCTCCCATGAGAACACCAAGAACCTAATTTCAAGTGGGTGTACTCATGGGACAGCTCTATGTGGTAGGTGGGTTGAATGGCCACTCATATGACCTGAGTTGTGGAGAGAGGTACAATTCAAACATCAGTGGCTGGGCTTCTGTTCCTGAGTTGAGAACTAACCATTATAATGCAGGAGTGTGTGCTCAATAAAATTAAACATCATTGGTGGGTCTGATCCATATGATTAAAAAGGACTGAAAATTTGGGATACATTTGATCCTATAACAAAGTCACAGACAAGCTGAACTCTTTTTTAACACTGTAGAGACCAGTGTGCAATTTGAGATAGGTGATTATTTTCACATAATTAGCTGTGCAGTGTCTTTGAGTTGTTTGAACGCAGTAGAATGTTGTTAGGTGCTGCCAAGTTGATGTACATGGAGTAGGCAAAACACTATTGTCAGTGCTTCTCTGCTATTCATAGGGTTTTCAGTGGCTGAATGTTTTTTGGGAGTGGGTTGCCGGGTCCTTCTCCCAAGCTTATAGCACCTGGTGTTCCCACATGGTCTCCCATCCAATAACTGCCCAGACTCGATCCTGTTTAGCTTCCAAAATCTGACGAGATTAGAAGCCACAGTGGTATGGTTGCAGGCAGTAGAATGTTACAATCCTGAAAACAACACCTGAACTTTAATTGCACCCATCAATGTGACTTGGCAAGCAGCTGGAGCAACTGTTCTTGACAGAAAACTGTGGTTGGTGGTTTTGGATGATTCTTATGCCATCAGTTGTACAGAGATGTATAATCCAACTAGAAATGAGTGGAAGAGGTTAGGAAATACGACTTTATGAAAGAGCACTGCTGGGATTGCAACTATAGGAAATACCATTTATGCAGTAAGATTTGATGGTGATGAATTTCTGAATACAGTGGAAGCCTATAACCTTGACTCAAACCCCTATTCAAAGATTTTCCAGTTTTAACAAATTTAGGACCCTCTCTAACAATGACGTATTGTGTTTAGTAGAGATACATTTGTGAATAAGGAGGGTGAGTGGGTATAGATGTTGCTAATAGCAACACAACCCTTTTTTTCCTTCTTTTTTCTTTTTGACATTACGTGGGGGTTGAACCCAGGGCCTCACATGTGCTTTGCAAGTGCTTTGCCCAGCCCATTTTTTTAGTGTTTTATTTTGAGACAGGGTCTTGCTAAATTGCGCAGGCTGCTTCTGGCATCAAATTCATGATCCTGCCGCTTCTACCTGCCAAGTCAATGGGATCACAAGTATGCACCACTATGCCCAGCTCACCACAAAGCTTTTGCACATACTGCATATTATTAAATGATTTACATATTTCTTGTGTTTGGAAAGGAATGCAATGATGAAGTTCTGTTAGTTTACTTTTTGGGAGTAGATACTTTAAAAGAATAACCAAGGGTTGGGCATATCGTTTCAAGAAGTCCCCACTCTTCCACATTTTGCCAATTTGCACATAATGATTCTTCTCCTCAAATGTACAGGGCAAAAGCAGGCTTGGGCAGTTGGGATTTTTTAAGGGCCCTCTTCCAATAATGCAACACTCTATATAAATGATACTTATTTAAATAGGTAACAATGACTATTTCTGTTTTTATTACAAAAAAATAGATATGCCTACCTATTTTATAATCACCATTTTATAACTATATTCTTTGCAGAGTGTATTGTTGAAGTAAAATGCAGCAGATTCAAGGTATTGAAGCAGATTGTCTGTCTTAAAGGATGCAGAATGGGATGTTTGTTTTAAACGTTCAGAATCCTTTTTTATAGTGGAAAGTATAGAGGTTTATTAAAAAATAGGACCCCTTTATGTAATAATTGTAGGGCAAACAGGGGTGCCTGGAGAAGCTTAGGTAAAACTGGAATGGACCTTGGAAAAACCTGGGTTCCCTAGGTGACTCGGCATATTTTTATTTCCCAGGCAAACAGAAAGTCAGAATGAACAGGAGAGTTGAGCAGGCTTTTAGAAGTAAAAGTACTTAGGATAGACAGGATGGTGGGCCTTGGAGAAGGGAAGGCATGTACATGGTTGCTGGACAGAGAAAAGAACAGAGGGTGAGGAGTGCAGAGAAAGGAAGAGAGGAAAAAGAAAGAATCAGAATACAATCTTGTAAGCATTAGCTTCTGCTGCATTTTTTCTTTTTGACAATGCAGTGTCGATGTCTATTTGAATGGACTTACTGAACAGTAACAGTGGTAATTTTTGGCATTTGAAACACTGGCTTGAAATATTTTGACTTGTCCAAAGGTAAGACATTTATTTAATATACGGCAGCAAAGAGTGAAATTTTTTCTAAGTAATTCTTTTTTATTTGCTGTGAATAAAATCAATCCCAAATGGAAATCCTTGATTAAAAAAAATTTTTTTTAACTGTATTGGGTTTGTGATTGCAGCCTTTATAAGAAGTGTTTTGGTCAGTTTTTCTATTCATATGGATAAATACTAGTTGGAATAACTCAGTGTCTAATGTGTTAATGCTACACACCTATCTTATGATGCCAAAATTAGTACATCCTAATTCTTCCTGTCAACAATGCTTGCTGTGGATGCAAACACATTAAAGGCAATTTGCAGGAAATCCTTGCACCATCGTATTAATGTCCAAAATTTATTTGTGTACTCATTATTACTAAAAATTTTTGGATTTCTCAATAAGGATGAGCTTAAGGTATTTGTGGAAAATATCAACTTGACATTTTACACCTGAAATTAGGAATGACACAAAATTTTGTTGTGTTGTGTTTTTTTCTCACTGATGATGAAACACACAGGAACTTAATGTGCCAGCTGGGATGGGAGGACTGTTCTGTGGCTATTTGGGTTAGGAAAATATTGGGTATTTTTTTCCAATGTTCTGCTGATCCCTTGCCAACTTATTTCTGTCATCTGTTTCATAACCAAGAAAAGAAATGAATTCACCTGGTTACTGCATAGTTCCTAACCATCCATTCTTGATTGGTTTCTCGAGTACAACCAGTTTAGTAGGTTAGCAAATTTGAATTTGCCTAATATGACGACTCCCCCAATGTGTCTGTCAGCTTGTCATCCTGTGAAGGCTTGCGCATTGCTGTGATGCTGAAAGCTATGCCACCAATATCTCAGATACCAATAGGGCCATCCATGATGGATAGATTTCATCTGAGCTTCCAGACTAAGACTAGGGAGAAGGACCAGGCAGCCCACTCCTGAAATAATTAACCACTGAAAACCCTATGAATAGCAGAGAAGCTCTGTCAAATATAAGGCCAGAAAATAAGCCCCATACCAGGCTTGAAGGCATTCAACAGAATTCAAAGAAGAGTTGCCTCCTCAAAGTAGTCATGATTGTTAGGTGCTGTCAAGTCAGGTCTGAATCATAGTGACCCCGTGTAGAACAGAACAGAACACAACCCAACGCTGTGCCATGCCTGGCACTATTGTCAGTGCTTCCCAGCTATTCATATGGTTTTCAATGGCTGATTGTTTTGTGAGTGGGCTGCCAGGTCTTCCTCCTAAGCCTACAGCACCAGGTATTCCCAAGTGGTCTCCCTTCCAAGTCCTAACCAGGCCTGAACCTGCTTAGCTTCAGAGATCTGATGGAATTAGACATAAGGGTGGTAGAGCTGACTTTAATGACAGGAATGGAGTAAAGCCCAGGAACCTCCTTTTGCTGATGTGGCATGATTCAAAATGGGAAGATACATAGTGGCTGCAATAATGAACTCAAACATAAAAAGATAGTGTGCATGACACAGTGCTGGGTAGTGCTTCATTCTGCTGTACTTTGGGTTGCTGTGAGTCAGCTCCAACTCGATGGCACCTAACGACAACAATATGGTGATTTTTCTTTGTATGGGTCTGCATATATTCAGCACAAGGAAATAAAGTTGAGGCAAATATACAGAAAAAGCAACATTCAATGAAGATGAGTTTATGGTCATAACACTATAAATCATATATAAACAAAATCACGGTATGGATGAGTTGTTAGATACAACAAACAATTAGCACCTCAACAACTTAAACTGTGATAGACTCCTCTAAAAGACATAAAAATTACTATGTTTAAAATGATACTTTCTTTTGTTTGTTTTTTAAGATGGTCTCACTATGTAATGCAGCCTGGCCTCAAACTTATTTTTGAGCAGTACTTAGAGGTTGAACCTAGGGCCTTGCACATACTTTGCAGGCTCTCTATCACTGAGCTGCATCCCAGTTTTCTTTTTTTTTTTTATCTTGAGACAGGGTCTCACCAAGGTACATGGCTGCTCTAGTCTCTCTCCTGAGTCACTGGGATTACAGGCATGTGCCACTGTGGCTGGCCTGGCCTTAAACTCTTGATCATGCACCACCATGTTTTAAAGGAAAAAACAGTGCAGCATTAAGGTACAGTTAAACTTGTCAAAGAACACCTAGAAATGGTAAATTCTAGCATTTGAAATTAAAAACAGGCGAAGATGAGGCTGTGACAGTTACAGAGGTTTAAATAAACTTCACATATTCTAATAGGAGATCCAGAAGAAACTGAAAAGGGGTAAAGGGAAATAATTAGACTCATCTATAATGGATGCCATAGATTTGGGAAAATACTGTTAATCAAAAATCCTAAAGGCGCTGGTTGTGGTGGCGCACGCCTGTAATCCCAGCGGCTTGGGAGGCAGAGGCAGGAGGATCGCAAGTTCAAGAGTAGAGGCAGTCTGCTTTACTTTGCAAAACCGTCTCAAAAAAAGAAAAAAAAAAGGGGGTGGGGGTTGCTGGAGGCAGCAGTTCAGTGGTCCAGCACTTGCAAAGCATGCCAGCACGAGGCCCTGGGTTCAACCCCCAGTACCACCAAAAAAAAAAAAAAAAAAAAAAATCCTAAGGGCTAGGGGTGTAGCTCATTGGTAGAGTATGCTTAGCATGCATGAGGCCCTGGGTTCAGTCCTCAGCACCAAGGGGAAAAAAATCCACGTTCAGCTACTTTGTTACTTAAAAGTTAAAGATAATATTTTCAAACAAAAACAAAACATCGTTCACCATTTGGAGACCTTCACTGAGGGAATTACTGGAAGAGAACTAAATCCATAAAGGAGTGGGATGAAGAAGCAGTGATATAAACAAATTGAAAAACATGTTGGTAAACCTAGGTAAGTGCTGCCAGTGAAAGGAAAAATGCAGGCTTTCTGGTGGGAGAAATGACTTGCCTCAGTGAATCTGAGAATACTGTAGCCTCTTTTTTTACTTCTCTTGGGATTCTACATACATTCTAGTCTCTTCCTCCTTAAATTTACAGTGTAAATTTTATAGGGTCAGGTCTGGATGTAACAGTAGTGTTTTACTGTGATTAGATAGGTGGTGGTGGTTGTTAGGTGCCGTCGAGTCGTGTCCGACTCATAGCGACCCTCACAGGGTTTTCAATGGCAGATTGTTTCCGGATTGCCTTGGGAGTGGGTTGCCACATCCTTCTCCCATTTTTGCGGTGCTGGGAATCAAACTCTGTACCTCAGAGACTGCAGAGCGGTGCTCTACCAACTGAGCTAAATCCCAGCCCCATTAGATAGGTAGGTCTGCTTAATTCTGGGGTTCAATAATTACAAACCCATGGGCACTGTAGTCATTTCTCTACCAGTGTTATCAGTGATAAAGATATAATCTTTATTGCCTACTCTATCTCAACTCTTTCAAAATTCAAGTAGGAATATACATGAAGTGGTATGTAGAAGGAAATTTATGGCTTCAAATGTATGAATTAGATTGACAATTAATGAGCTGTATATTTAACTCTGGAGATTAGAAAGAATAAAAATATAGATGGAAATAAAGAGCACATGGATAGGAAACAAAGCCATAATAAAGGGAGCAAGCAAACTAAGCTAATTCTTTTTGATATTTTAAGTGTGTTTTTGAAATAGAAAACCCTTCTTACACTTCAGGTTTTACAGATACCATGAATAAATAAGTGGAATCAGAGAAATAAATGCTCCTAAGAGAGCTTCAGGATATCCAGGAACAAATCTAGATGGTAGTGGATCATTATCCTTCAGGAGGATGGCTGGCTGAAGCAGCTAAGTAATGGAAGCCACGGGGGCCCAAAGTTCTATTTGCACAACAGTATCCAATCTCCATTCTGCTCGAGCGCACTGCCTGCTGGGAGTCCTAGTCCTGAGTCCTGCGGAGTCAAAGAGGCTTGAGTTGACAGGGGCACATCACATCACATGCATACTCTGAAATGAAAAGAAGTATGGTTCTTTAACGTACAGAAACCAAAGTTGAAGCAATACTGTATTCCAGTTTCCTCAACATTATCCTTGAAAATGGATTTCTCATTGATTATAGCAACAGCAGCTGGAGCTATAGCCACAATTGCCGCTGCTGCTATAGCAGCATTGTTAATAGTAAAACGTCTAAGTTCTTTAAAGAAGACAACAAGAGACGATGAGAGTACTAAACAGTCTGGTAAAAAAACGATACCTTTTTTCAAGATGGCAACTGATACGGAACAGGAAACACACCAAGAATTGGAGAAGGAAGAGAGAAAGCAAGAAGAATTGGAGAAGGAACAGGGAACGCACGCATTGGACAGGGAGGCACTGCAAATGCACGGAAGATTGGGCGAGGAGGACCAGGAAGCGCACGGATTGGACAAGGAACAGCCAATGCCCAAAGGGCTGGACAAAATGGAACTGGGCAACCAAACTCCGTAGGTATAAAATAGCACTTGTTTGAACTGCAGGCACAGGCAACAGGCGCTCATGATGGGAAGAGGCTTTTCTGAGCCCTGAGGATAGGGCCCAGGGGCCAGTGCGCAGGACTGGCAGATACCCAGTCATAGTCTGAACATCACTTCCCTGTAAAACCATTTTTCAAAGGTTAGGGTTCATGTGCACCTGCAGCTGGACCACCCTGGCACTCGCTCCCATCAGATCTCGGTAGCTAAGCAGGGTCTGGCCTGGTCAGTCCTGGGATGGGAGCCCGCGTGGGAACACGAGGTGCTGTAGGCTTGGGACAAGTACCTGGCAACCTACTCCCAACAATCAGCCATTGAAAACCCTATAAATAGCAGAGAAGCACCGAGTTGTGCTCAGCATGGCACAGTCTCGGGGAGGGGTTCGTCTGTTGTAGGTAGGGTCGCTATGAGTCAGACCCGACTGGAGGGCACCCAGCAAGGGTCCGTGGAGATGACCGCCCTTTTAGAAAGGTCGGAGAACCTCGCCAGAGTGCTCTTGTTTCTCATCACAGACTTGGTTTTTATTTCAAACCTAAGAGCTGTCCTGAGAAGCGTAGCTAGTGAAGCGCCAAGGGTCCCCCCTCCTAGGGTGAGGCCAGGTGACGCGGCCCGCGCCGCACAATGGGCGCAACCTCACAGGGCCGGCGCGGCGGGCGGGGCCCGCGCCTCGCTGCGCAGCGCGGCGGGCGGCACACGCGCCCCTCCGGGCCAGGCCGCCGGGTGGTGTCCGCAGTGCGCACGCGGCCCCCGCAGCACGGGCGCGAGGCGGCGGCGCTGCCCTCCTGGGCGCCCGCCGCGGGGAAGCTCAGGAGCGCCCAGCAGGCGCGCCTCCCGCCGCCCACGAACACGCTTACAAGCCGCTCGGCCGGCCTCCAACCCTGGCCACCGCCTCCCCTCCCTGACCCGCCCCGAGCGGCTCAGCTGCGTCCACTTTCCAGATCTTTCTCGAACCCGCGGCTCCTCCGGCTGCCGTTGCCCGAGCGCTGACGGAAGCGGCCGAAGTCGGAGCTGGGGGCGTGGCTCCGGCGCCAGGCGGCCGCGCGCGCCTCCCCGGCGGCAGAGCGCGCAGGCGCAGATCCCAGTAACTGCCGGTTGGAGGCGGCCAGGCTGCAGTGTAGAGACCCGGGCGGCGTGGGCTACCTCTTCCCTCCGCGGGAACCCGGAGCCCTGCCCTAGATCCTTCCGAGGAGTGACTTGGGGTCCTCTCTCCTTTGCTTCCCTCAGGCGTCGCAGTCCCAGCGGCGGCGGCCCAGAGCAGGACGCGGTCCCCGCGCCGGAGGCTCCAGCCGCAGCCCCCCGACCGTCCGGCGGCGGGATGTCGGTGGTCGGCATCGACCTGGGCTTCCTCAACTGCTACATCGCCGTCGCCAGGAGCGGCGGCATCGAGACCATCGCCAACGAGTACAGCGACAGGTGCACCCCGTAAGTGCCGCTCCCGGTCGTCGCCCCGGCCCGCGGGAACATTTTCTCCGTGCATTGCGTTTGTCCCACCTGTCGGATCCCCGGGGATCCCCCTCGGGTGCGCGCCGAACCCCGCGGTGACAGGTGCAGCCCATCAGCTGCGGGCTCCGCGGCCCGCAGGGGGCGGGGTCCCAGGGGGCCTGTGGGCTCCCTCGCCCCCGCAGAGCTGCCTTTCATTCAAGGACAGGGGACTTAGTAGTGTGCGTCTGTTACCCGCGTAGGCGCCCTCCCCCACCGCGCCGCGGGCCCGGACGGTCTCTGCTGCAGGCTGCAGGGAAGGACTTGGTGCGGGGCTTGCATGGGATTATCCTCTGCCGGCCGAGTAGCATCTCCATTCTGCTCTTCCTCCTTTTTTCCCATCTCTGAGTGACCGCTTTCTCTTAGAAAAGTAAGATGCGATCGTTTAACATTGCACACATAGCACAATGAAGTGCAGGTTTCTCTGCCCCTGAAAGCCTTTCCTTGTAGGAAAGAGAGTTGAGACGTCCTTGAGAATTTAAGACGATCTGACCAGTTTCCAGGGGCATACGTCAGTGGCGCATTCGTGGGGAGCGATTCAGGAGTGAGAGTCACTGGCCTCATGTTAATTAAGGGAAGTTGGTGGGATTTGATCTACTCCCAAAAGAGTATTTCTACAACGTGAATTGTTGGAGAATCAGAGGTGACTCTACTGTATAAACATGATTGTGGACTGTTTCTATTAGGAACTGTTGATGCGAGACTTAGGAGTGGCAATATGTCATGGAAACAGGTTTCCACATGTTCTGTTGTTTCTCTGGTCTGGGAAGTTTGTTGGCAAAGACCATAAGTAATACTGGCATATGAAAAATTAGCATCGCACTAAAATTTTGGATCTTTATGTCCTCAAATATGAGCATAGGTCAGATAATTCTCAGAGTACTGTTTGAACTCTTCTTTCTCCTTTTTCCATCTTTCTTTTTTCCATCTTTTTTCTTTTACACACAATAAGGGTGAAGCAATAATTGTGATTTATGAATTCATCTCTACAAGATTCTGTTTTAAGGCATAATAGATGCAGCTTTCTGCCAGAAAAGGACCAGGAAATTCCACTCTTTTTCAGGAAAGTAGAAGTCAATTGGGGAAAAAGTGAGAGGTCAGGTGGACATTCACCTAGTCTTTTAAAGCCTTATCTCTACAATATCAGAAAACAGAGTGCTAAGTGTCTTTTAGAAGCTTTCAGTGCTGCTGGATTAATCTATATGGCCAAGATTTAATGTGATAATTTTATGTGTAAGAAAACCTACCTAGCTGGGGCTGTAGCTCAGTGTTACAGTGCTTGCCCAGCATGTGTAAGGCCCTGGCTTTAAATCCCCAGCGCTGGCCATGGGGAAAAAGAAAGCCAATACTGATATTTAGATTTAATGAATGTAATCAAAACTAGAAAATTTCTAAGGTGGAAAGATCATGTTTTCCTTTAGCTTGCATCAGCAGATCTGCTCTTTTCTCCCTGGCTCTATACTGTCATTTATGTCAGAAGTATATCTTTTTTTGTTAATGAACAAAAATACTTAACAGTACTCTGGTCCTCTTATGCTATGTATTTGCTTGTTGTTGTTGTTGTTAGGGGCCTTCATAGTGAGCCTCATAAGGTTTTCAATGGCTGACTTGGTATTGCCTAGGGAGTGGATTGCCACATTCTTCTCCCATTTTTGCAGTGCTGGGAATTGAACTCTGGGACCTCAGAGACTGCAGAGCAACACTCTACCAACTGAGCTAAATCCCAGCCCATGTATTTGCTTAGTGGGGTTTAAATCACTGGGGGAAGATAATAGCTCCTCCTAACCCCAGCACATTTATTACTTTGTTTAAAGAGTGCCCACCATATAAAAAACATTAGTATTAAAGAACCTTTAGCTTTTCTCATATACAGTTATTTAACTATATATATAATAAATTGTCTTTTCAAAAAATTATATTCCATATTCAGTTCCTGACAGTAATATGACAGATGTATTTTTAAGATGCAGACACATTTTAAAAGGATTTTATGTAAAAAAGGAAGGAACGGTTCAATTTATTTAGTGTCAGTATCCGTACTTTTTCACATTTGTTTCATTCTTTAACTGTTTGCTTACGCACACATAGGAAGTTCCCATGTGTAAGCCAAGAAAGACAATTTAATGAGAAAGAATTAAGTTTTTGTCTACGTTTAAAGGAAGTACTTCAACCTGTTTATTCTTTAGATTCACCTTCTGTAAAGTTAAGAGTGTAGTTTAGTCAGCTCTCCATTGTAACAAATTACTGAGAAAATCAACATTTAAGGAGGAAAAGTTATTACTTTATTTAGTATTTGGGCTCACAGTTTTGGAGGTTTCTAGTCCATGATCTCTTGATCCATTGCTTTTGAATCTGTGGTGAGATAATACATGGTGGGAACATGTGCCAGAGGAAGCACTTGCCTCATCAGGGACAGGAAGCAAAGGAGGAGGAAGGGGCAGGGATCCCAGTATTGCCTTCAAGTACAGTATTCCCAAATAACCTAACTTTTTTCCACTAGGTCTCACCTCCTAAAGGTTCCACCACCTCCCAATACCACCACAGACTCTCATCCAAGCCTTCAACACACAGGCTTCTGAGGGACATTCAAGATCCATTCCATAGCAGAGTGCTTGTGGAAGCCTCTCATGTATAAATTGGAGAAAGAAATTAACATCATGCTTAAATTGAAGAGAAAAAAATACTTTTTTTGAACAATTATTTTTTAAAAATTACGTAAAGAACGTGTGCTTGTTATAAAAAGTACAGACATAAGCACTCTACCACTGAGCTCCAACTCCTTTCTGAATTTTTCTAATCTTGAGACAAAGTCTCGGCCAAGTTACACAGGCTGCCTCTGGCCTTGAACTTGTGATCCTCCTGCCTTCCCCTCTCGAGTCACTGGGATTACAGGCTGGTGCTATTGTACCAGAGGAAGTATGTTGTTGTTGCTAGATGCCATTGAGTCGGTATCTCACTCATAGCGACCTACATGCAGCAGGCGAAACACTATTATCGGTGCTTCTGTGCTGTTCATAGGGTTTTCAATGGTGGATTGATTGTTGGGAGTGGGTTGCTGGGTCCTTCTCCCAGCAGAAGTATAGTCATTTTAAAAGATGACATGAAAATTTATAATTTCTCTCCCCAGAAGTAAAACTTTCAGATGGTTTTCTGTGTATATTTTCAGAGAGAAGCAAGATGATATACCTTATATTCTGTAAACTCTTTCTGTGTAAAACATATCTCTAAATCATCAGTTCTAGGGTTTGTATAATCCTTACATTAATCCATCCCTGTCCCACTTTCATGTTTATATTTCATTTTTGTAAATAGTATTGCAATACCTTTTAAACTAAATTTTGAATCTTTATTTACCTAAGTTCCTAGAAGTATAATTACTGAGTGTACACATTTTTTTAAGGCCTTAGACATACTTTTATCATTCAATTAAGTATAGGTGTATGGGAATTAGAATTTCCATCCCAGGCTTATTGGGAATAAAATGGCAACCAAGAATCCTCATTCAGTATCAAAGTAGAGCATATGATCAGCCATAACTGGGTTGATAATAGTGATTGCTGTGTGCACGCACTGTGCTTGAACTCCCGTGCATGTCACAGTTCTTACAGTTTAGTAATGGCAACTGTTTTCCCTGAGAAGCCTAATATGCAAAGTAACGAAACTTAGCCAAGAACCCAGTAACCAGTGAAACAGATCCCATTTCAGGTCTCTGTGACCACAGAACCCAAATGTCTTTCCATTATTCATTGGAGTAAGGATGATACATGGCATAGGTTAGTAGGAATGTACCAATTGAAGGGGCAAATTACCTGGCTGAACAGCTGTTGTACAAAGAAGCATCTTTACTCTGCCATCAATAACATTTATTTTTGGCTAGCTTCTAAAACATCTTATTTATATTAAGAACATATAAAAATCTTACTTTGTTTTAAAAATTTATAAAAATATAAATTTAAATATAAATGTATGGAGGAAAGCAGAGTGGAAGACTAAATTAGTAATAGGTATTTTTAAAGGTAGAATTGCATTTAATACAGTGTAATGTTTTTAATAAGTGCAGCCATACCACTGTGGCATCTGGTCTCAGAAGCTAAGTAGAGTAGAGCCTGGTTAGTATTTGGATGGCAGACCTCCTGGGACCCCCAGGTGCTGTAGACTTGGGAGAAGGACCTGACAACCCACTCCTCACCCCCCAGAAGAAATCAGCCATTATGCCCGGAGTGGTGGCGCACGTCTGTAATCCCAGTGGCTCAGGAGGCAGAGGCAGGAGGATCGCGAGACCAGAGGCAGTCTGTGTAACTTAGCAAGACCCTGTTTCGAAAAGTAAACAAAATGGGCCTGGGGCACAGCTCAGTGGTCCAGCACTTGCAGAGCATGCAGGCGCGAGGACCTAGGTTCAACCCCCAGTACTGGGAAAGAAAAAGAAAGAAAGAAAGGAAAAAGAAAACCCTGTGAATAGCAGAAAAACACAATAGTGTTTGATCTGTTGTACATAGGATCACCATGAGTCAGACACCAACTTGACAGCACCTAACAACAATGTTTTTTTTAATTTTATGAACATATTTTGCAATAAGGAGTATGGATTGGTTTTGGAGGGATATAGGGGAGCTGAACCCAGAGCCTCTCACACATGCTTTACCAGCACTCTAGCCCTGAGCTGCACCCCAAGCCCCCACCCCCAGCTTTTTTTATTTTTTATTTTGAAACAGGGTCTCACTAAGTTACACAGGCTGCCTCTGGCCTCAGACTCAGGATCCTCATGCCTCTGCGTCCTGAGTCACTGGGATTATGCATACGTACTACCATGTCTGGTGGAATAGTGATTTTTTAAAGTAAAACTATTATTGCAAAGATTTTTATTAGATATATTGGTTTTGTCATCAAAATTCTGTATGATTAGACTTAATATTCACTTCTCTTGTGTTCTGTCATTACTTTTTCCCTATTTCTTTGCCAGTTTAAGAATAATCTACGAATATGGTAAAAGTTGTTTATACACTAGGTCTCCGATATGTAAGATATCCTCCTCAGTGCACAAAATTCAATTAGTTTAGTGCAGTAAAAGTAACTATATATGGAAAACACTAAACTCCAGGAGTACCAAGGCTACAGGTGTGTGGTAGGATTTTTCATGGAGATGGCATTTTTGAGGAAGAGGAGGCTTTTAAATCTTTTTGTTAAATATTCTTTTTACTGTATGAGTTGATTTTGTTTGTAAATTTCACTGTGATCTTATGTTAACACATTGTTGATTGGTCAAGAATAAACTTGTGTTTTCAAGCCCAAACATTGCCCAGGAATGAGTTAACTCATGTTTGCAGTTGCATTAGCTTATGTAATCTTTAAAACTCAGAGTAATACAGGATTTTGTAAAAGCCTTCTTGATTGTGTTTGGTAATGCCTATTATTAAAAAAAAGTAATTTTTCTAGATATTAAGGGTTTTGCTCACAATTTAGTATTGCACAAATTCCAAACATGATACCTCACACCAGTGAGGGATTTTTTAGTGAATTATATGCAGATGCTTTGATTGTCCAAGTGACTCTGAAATATATAATCACGATTTGGAAAATGATAATTGACCAGAAGACAGCTATAATGGTATGTTGTTGTTGTTAGGTGTTACTGAATCGCGTTCAACTCACAGCGACCCTTTGTGCAACAGAACAAAACACTACTTGACACTGTGCCATACCTGGCACTATTGTCAGTGCTTCTCTGCTATTCCTAGGGTATTTAATGACTCATTGTTTCAGGGGTGGGCTGCTGGATCCTTCTTGCAAGCCTACAGCACCTGGTATTCCCAGGCTGTCTCCCTTCCAAGTACTAACCAGGGCTGACCCTGCTGTGCTGTTGAGATTGAGTTCTAAGGTGGTATGGCTGCAGGTGTAATGGTATAAAAACATAGTATTCTTTTTGATCAGTTGTGCCTTATTCAATGCATTTAAAACTTACTGTAACTACAGTTTACAAAATGAGATGTACAGTTTCTGCTAGATGTAGCTAGGGAATGGATCACTAATGATTCAAATGAATGTAGCACAGAACCTGGCACTTTCCAGTACCACTAAAAGAACTCCTTACAAAGATTCCCCTTTCAGACTTTCAAGAAAACTTAAGAAACCTCATTTTAGAAAAAATAATCACTGGCATAAAAAAGAAACCCACTAGAGCATGTAGAGTATACTGTTCAAAAGGAAAGCAGAGAAAAACTGCATAATTTGCAAAACCTGTTGTGTACCATTGCACATGTTGTTGTTGTTGTTGTTAGGTGCCATTGAGTTGAGTCCTACTCATAGCAACCCTCATAGGGTTTTCAATGGCTGACTGTTTCGGGATTGCCTTAGGAGTGGGTTGCCACAACCTTCTCCCATTATCTGGTGCTGGGAATTGAACTTGGGACCTCAGAGACTGCAGAGCGGGCGCTGTACCAACTGAGCTAAATCCCAGCCCCGCCCATTGCACATAGGTGAATGTTATATAGTTTACCATACAAAAAATAGTTACATAGAAGATATGTGTTGTTCTTGTTGTTAGGTGCTGTCGAGTCGGTATCCGACTCATAGCGACCCTCTGTACAACAGGGGAAACACTATTGTCAGTGCCTCTCTGCTGTTCATAGGGTTTTCAATGGCAGATTGATTTTTGGGAGGGAGTTGCCAGGTCCTTCTCCCAAGCCTACAGCTTCTGGTGTTCGCAGGCGATCTCCCATCCAGGTACTAACCAGGCTTGACCCTGCTTAGCTTCCGAGACCTGACGGGATCGGATACCACAGGGCTATGGCTGCAGGCAGAAGATATGTACAAAGTTCCATTTCAATACATTATGTATAAATAAAGTATATTGAAGTTTGTTTAGATTGTTTCATTTTTCACACTATGGAAAAATAGCTGGTGACCTGGAATAACTTTTGCATAAAAATGCCAATCAGCAATGTTAACTTTGATTTAAGATATTTTTTTTTATTTAATAAAATATATTGGTTGAGGATTTATTATGTGCCAGGGAATACACTGTTTGTTTTGTTTGTGTATTTATTTATTTATTGCGTGTGGTGCTCAGGTGGAACCCAGGGCCTTATACATGCTAGGTAAGTGCTCTGCTACTGAGGTACATTGCCAGGCCTGATTTTAAATATTGTAAAAGTTGAAGAATTAGGAGCTGTGCGCGGTGGCGCATACCTGTAATCCCAGCGGCTCGGGATGCAGAGGCAGGAGGATCGCAAATTCGAGATCAGAGGCAGTCTGCATAACTTAGTGATACCCTGTCTCAAAAAGTGAAAAAGGGCTTGAGGGTGCACCTCGGTGGTCCAGCACTTGCAGAGCATGCCAGCGCGAGACCCTGGGTTCAACCTACAGTACCGCCAAAAAAAAAATTTTTTTTTTTTTTGAGGAATTAGGCCATGTACTGCAACACATACCTGTAATCCCAGCTAATCAGGAGGAAGAATGGCAGGGGTAGGGGGGATGAGGGGTGGAGAGGAAGAAAGGAGGAAAGTTGAATAATTGATACAAAGAATGTCCTTTGTCCTTTCCTAATCATTTCTTATAGTTTAGTGTGTATGTTTCTAAAATATGTGATATGAACATAACTAGGATGTTTTACTTCTTACTTTTTTAACAAAAGCAGAATTAGATTATACATTGTGCAATTTGCTTTTTTCATCTCAAAATATATCGTGAACATCTCAGACTTGTACATTTGGCTCTAATTCCCTCATTCTTTTTAAAAGTTATATAGTATTCCATTGATAAGCTGTTATTGACTTTTCAGATTATTATTTTGTGTTTGACAAAAATGTGGTGAGCATCTTTGTTTTTGTTTTTTTAATCAAATTTGCTGAGGTGAATGAAAGAGCAGGTGGCACAAACTTGAGCATAGCCAAAGCTAAGACTACTTTAAAAAAAAAGTGCTTTAGTATGAATACAACAAAGCAAAACAAAATGAATCTCCATTTATCACCTCGATTTTGAGGATAAGAAATTCTGAAAAATTCCTAGAAGCCAAGGAATGGTAAATATGAATTATATGTATGATATCTATT
Organism: Pedetes capensis; assembly: GCA_007922755.1. Classification (NCBI taxonomy): domain Eukaryota; kingdom Metazoa; phylum Chordata; class Mammalia; order Rodentia; family Pedetidae; genus Pedetes; species Pedetes capensis. The sequence goes on from VMDO01007332.1 coordinate 25,995, forward strand.
TATTATGAGTTTAAAATGTTTAATACACCTTTGATAATCTGTTTAACATGTGGTCATTATAATACAAAGTAAAAACTAGAGCTATGTTCCAAAAAAATTCTCCTTACAATAATAGGCTGCTGTTGGTAATTTGCAAACTCTTGGCCTAGCCAGTCATAATCAGAAAACTCCAATTTATTATGCATTGATATTTGTGTTTGAACTGGGTGAACTTTAAGTAAGACTAGTAAGATTAGTTTTTAATATTATCTAACAATATAATGGGCTGGGATTTAGCTCAGTTGGTAGAGCGCTGCGCTGTAGTTTCTGAGGTCCCGAGTTCAATTCCCAGCACTGCGAAAATGGGAGAAGGACCTGGCAATCCACTCCCAAGGCAGTCCCAAAACAGTCTGCCATTGAAAACCCTATGAGGGTCACTATGAGTCGGATACTGACTTGATGGCACCTAACAACAACAACAACAACAACAATATAATAATTTTAAAAGACTTCTACTGTACTTGATCAGCTTTTAAACTATTTCTATGTAAAGATATGACTTGTTAGCTAATTTAACTTATGAGCTATGTTTACTAAGCATTTGGAAACTCTTAAATTACTTTTTATTTTTGTTAAAATGTTTAATCCTTTGCCCATAATGACAGATTGGAGGCTTTATGTTATCACTAAGTCATATTGCCTAAAAGTTTATTTTTCTAAATAGCAAGTAAGAAAGCAGATAGCATCAGTAGGTCCTCTTCAAAACATTTCCTCAGACTAGGCATTTAGTTCAGTTGATAGAGTGCTTGCTTAGCATGCACTGAGGCCCGGGGTTCTATCACCAGCACTGCAAACAAGCACAAACAAATAAATGTCCTCCTCTCTTGAAGGATGACATTTTTTCCAAATAGTTAAGTTTGAGAAACAGTATTCAGATGCTTTCTTCACTTGAGAAATTCTCACGTCCCTTAATTTATTCATAAGCAATGAAACTCTAAGGATGTTTTCCCAAGTTTATTTGAGACTTTAAGGAATTATACTACACAGAGTACTGTTCCGAAATACTGTAAGAAGTTGTTCTCAAATGGAAGTGGTTTTCCCCTTAAGGGACATCTTACTATATCTGAATATATTTTTGGTTGTCACAACTGGGGATGGAGAATGGAAGGAGTATACACATGTGTCTAGGAGGTACAGGCCAGGGATGCTCCTAAAGTTCTTCAGTGCACAGTGCAGCCCCTGTCCTCCAATAAGAAGTATGTGGCCCAAAGTGACAGACAGAGTGCCAAGTTTGAGAAATCTTGTTCTTTGGATGTCTTGGCAGCCATAGTTCTAAGTAGTTTCTCAGCAATCAGGAATTTGATTCAGAACCATACTGGCAATGTAAGGGACTGACACCTTGATTTAAACCTGCTGGTTACCACCTTATACCATTATTAGTCCAGCTATGTTTTTTAGCATCAACTCAGTGATAGCAGAAAAGCTTAATGTATTGTGATCTTAACAGAACTGACAAGGAAAAGTGAAAAGAAAAAATAGTGCTATTTTTAAAGCTTATGTAATAAAGTTCAGAATTTTTAGATCCTTAGTGGAGATTGACAAGAAAGGAGCAAACAAATGAAGAGACTGTTGACCTCTTAGGTGAGAAATTTCTTTATCTTCTGACAGTATGTGTTTGCTCCAAGCCTAGTCATGCTTGGCTTTATAAAAATAAACTTGATAAAAGAAAGAAAATTAATCTTAAATAAGGATGGTTGTTGTGGTTATTAGGTGCCATCAAGTCAGGTCCAACTCATAGCAACCCTTATAGGGTTTTCAATGGCTGATTATTTCAGGACTGCTTCAGGAGTGGATTGCCATGTCCTCCCATTTTTGTGGTGCTGGGGATCGAACCTGGGTCCTCAGAGAGTGCAGAGCAGCACTCTACCAACTGAGCTAAACCCCAGCCTTGAGAAGGGTAAGACTATCGTTAATTTTATTTTCCAACAAGACGTTTCTCTGTAGCTTCAATGTTTCATCTCAAAATGAAAAGAACAAAGAAACACAAAGTTTAGAACTAGAAAGCCAAGTGCAGTGGCGCACGCCTGTAATCCCAGAGATTTGGGAGGTAGAGGCAGGAGGATCGCAAGTTTAAGACAAGAGGCAGTCTGCATAATTTAGTGAGACCCAGTCTCAAAAAGTAAAATAATGGGCTAAAGATGCAGCTCAGTGGTCCAGCACTTGCAAAGCATGCAAGTGTGAGGCCCTTGGTTCAACCCTCAGTACCGCAAAATAAATAAAATTTTTAAAAAGCTTAGAACTAGACCACTTGACCATTTTCCTTCTTGTCTCCTCCCATTTCAAAATGCTTGCATCTGCTAAAAGCCAGCATCCTCTTGGATCTACAGTTAGGCTCAACACATTCAAGCCTTAGTACAATTGTTTTTGTGGTTTTTGCCTTTTTCTGAAAAATTGACTTGGCCCACTATCGCTACCCTGCTTCCAGTTATAGTGCCTTTTTCCTTAGGCATACAGTGAATTCTTGCTTTTCTTATACTGGGCCACTTTGTGACGCTGATGCTTGCCACACTTTTTACAGAAAGTTCTTCGGGGTTTAAGTACATTGACAGTCTTTGCAGTAGACCTGTCTACATGAAAGATCTGAAAACGAAAGATCTGGCATTTGAGGCCCTCACCTTGAACCTCTAGTCTTAAATTTTAAGAGAAAATACAAATACAACTTTCTTAAAGTAGCATCCTGTCATTTGATTTTTTTGCCCTTCCCCTGCTAAAAGGAGCATAGGAAATTTAGAAGTTTAAACAGAATTTTGTGACATTTTCTAAGAATCTAGAACTACCACAATGGGGGAAATACCAGATTGAGTATTCAAGATTTAAGCTGCATCATAAACCCTTTCATTTGGTAAAATGGAATTTCTGAATAGTAGTTGAAATATACAAAATATAAAATAGATTATGCTCTATACATTTAGATAAACTGTATCCTTTTCTATAAAATCTTTTAGATCACTGTAATGTAATGTGTCCATTTCCCTTGTTATTACTAAATAATATGGTTTTTTTGTTTGTTTTTTGTGGTACTTGGGGTTGAACCTAGGGCCTCGCATTTGCATGCTTTGCAAGTGCTGTACCACTGAGCTGCACCCTCAGCCCTTTTTACTTTTTGAGACAGGGTCTCACTAAATTGTGCAGACTGCCTCTGGTCTCAAATTTGAGATCCTCCTGCCTCAGCCTCCCGAGCCGCTGGAATGACAGGCGTAATAATATAAGTTTTGAGAGACAATAGTGTTTATTTTGATTTTTCTGAAAATCTGTGGCAGGTATTGTTATTTAATGGTTTTGTAACATTCTAGAATCATTTTGAAAGACATAATTGGAAGACTTTTACCTTGGCAAAGTAAGTCTTCTATGTCTTTGAAATAGGGCATTTCCAAGCCTAATTACATTATATTTTTAATAATCCAATAAAAAGTTGTACACGTTTTACTTTTATTAAAGTTGTCTGAAGTAAAAATGTTAAGTGGCTTTCTTTTTGGAGTAATTTGCATTAAGCATATTTCAAAGACCCTAGCTCTAAGTAAATAATAGTTGAAAATGAGTTTTATTTGGATACACTGTTGTGACAGAAATTAAACTCGTAAGATTCAACCTAAGAAAAATATTTTCTGCATACTCAAGTGACGATGGCACAGTATTGAAAAATTACACATCTTCAGAAGGGTGTCCAAATAATGGAGTTAGGAATAGTAACTTCCCTTCACTCTTGTATGTGATCATCACTTTCGAAATTTTAGTTCTAAATATATACATATATTTGGATGTCTTAAAGGTGCCATAAACTCAGCATGTCCACAATAGCATCTGTGATCGTCCCTCCCTAAACCTGTCCATCTTACAACATTTTATGTTATGTTGAATAGTTCCATCATCTTCCCTTTTACTTAAGCTGGAAACAGATATCATTCTTGTCACTTACATTTTCTCCTATCCAGACCCACACTATCAATAAAAATATGTGAGCCACATACATTATTTTAAATGTTGCACTAGCTACATTAAAAAGCTAAAAGGAAACAAGTAAGATTAATTTTATCTATTTCATTTAATTCAGCATAGCCAAAATATTTCAACATATAATCAATATTTTTAAAGTAATGAGATATCTTTTTTAATATTAAATCTTCAAAATCCAGGATGTATTTTATACATATAATAAGTGAGCACATCTCAGTTGAGATTATCCACATTATGTGTGCTAAGTACACATGTGCTGGTGCCTAGTGGCTGCTACACTGGACGGTAGAGCTCTGGTTTATTACCAGAACTATTTCTGTCCTTTGATTTTTACCTCTGAGTTCTTTCTGTCTTAACAGCCCTCATCCTGATGAAGATAACTGATTGTTTCTTGCTCTCCTGTCATTAGTTCACACTACAGTCAAAATGGTCTCTAGCAAACTCTACTACTGTCCCATCATTGTTTAATCTTCCTCAGATCTCATCATTCATTACCATCATCATCTTCATCACAAGGCATGTAGTAATTCGACAGAAGTGTTCAATCTACTAACTGAACTTTATAACTGTTTGCCATCTCTGAAAGTGGTGAACATGATGTTCAGCCCTTAAAAAGCACTCCTTGTGAATGCTGCCTCTCCTTTGCATTATATGTCACTAGGCATTGTCCTCTGCATTTTTCAAAAACTTTTAATGAATTCCATTAACTTCTGAAAAAATTCCTAATTTATAACCGGTGAGACCCTACACAATCTGGTCTTGATACCATCGTATCAAACTATCCTATGGAACTTGCCAAGTAGTATTCTTTCTAGTCTTGAAATTAGCATTGTCATTGGGAGACATTATTAAGTACCTTTACTGTGTATCGGACAATGATCTAGACTGATGCTATTCAATTGAACTTTGAATTCATTATATCTGTTCTGTGTATGTTCGGTTCCCTCTATACCTACTAGCTACATGTAGTAATTAAGCACCTAAAGTGTGTCTAGTTCTGGGGCACTGAATTTTATATTTTAGTTAAATTTTACTGGCCACATGTAGATAGTGTCTACCATATTGGATAGTGCAGATTAAGACAGTGGGCATACATTACTCTCCCCTGTGGAGTTCACATTGTGGTGCAGAGATAACAGTGAATGAATTGTATCAGGAGCAGGATTGTTTTGTTTATATAGGATTGTCTCTCCTAAGTTGTCACTTGGGCAGAGACCTTCAAGAAATGAGGATGTAAATCATATGAATATGTTTAGAAATGTGTAGAAAAAGGAAGCTGGGTGGGATGGAGCATACCTGTAATCCCAGTGATTCAGGAGGCCAAGGCAGAAGGATTGCAAGTTTCAGGCCAAGATTAATTTTATCTATTTCATTTAATTCAGCGTAGCCAAAATATTTCAACATATAATCAATATTTTTAAAGTAATGAGATATCTTTTTTAATATTAAATCTTCAGAGGCTGCCCCGGCCCGCGGGGCTGTTCAACAGGGACCTAGAGTAGGGGGCGAATGAATGAGAGAGACAAGAGACACGAAGGATGAGAGCAAGACAGGCTGCCTGATCAAGCCCCAAAGTCTTTAATTTTTTGCTGTAGCTTAAATATACATGGAGGGGGAGGGGTGGGGCAAAAATGTCACAAGGGCCAGGGGATTCTTCAGAAGTCTTCAGCTCCTCCTGTAACCCTGACAGCCGCTTTCAGATGGTAATTTCAATTTGAAGATCACAATGCCCTGTGGCTCAACATCTGGTATTTTCACCACACCCTGCACCTTTTCATCAGGGTATCTTGTAAAAAGTTACTTAGGTCTTGGCTCCTGGCAAGAGGCAACCTGCATAATTTACTAAGACCCTGCCTCAAGATAAAAAATAAAAATAGGGACCAGAAGTGCAGCTCAATGGTAGAGCACTTGCAAAGTATGCAAAAGGCCCTAGGTTGAACACCTCAGTACCAGGAAGAGAAAAGGTGGGGAAGGAGAGAGGCCAGAAAAGAAAGATTTAGAAAAAGGGAACAACATATACAAAGAGGCCTTGAGGCAGAGATATGCTTGACATAGTTGACTTAGAAAGAGCAAGGAGACCACTGCGCCTGGGTTTAATTTACAGAGTAGAAGACCCAAAGACCAGACCATGAAGAGCTTTATTGGCTGATGGGAAGACTTAAAAGTTTTGCGTTGTGAAACAGAGCTCAATTGGATGGCTTTCTGCAAAGAAATCTCATGACCTTAGTCTTTAAAAGGATCACTCTGGCTGTCTCATTGAGAATAGGCTGAGTTATCTTTGTTTTGGGTCCCAATAGAATATCTGAAACTGGATAACTTACAGAGTTACCTAAACTTATTTAGATCACAATTCTGATGGCTGGAGGTTCCAAACAACACAGTGCTGGTGTTCTGGCAGAGGCCCCTGGCTATGTCACAACATGTCAGAGAAGGAGAAAGAGGACCTGCCATGTGCAGAAGGGACCAAGCATGTGGAGTGGATTCACTTTATAATAACCTCCTCCTCTGAGAACTAATATTCCAGTCACATGAGACTTAACCTATTATGGACATTAATCCCTTCTGAGGGTGGTACCCTGTGATCTAATCTTCTCTCACTGGGGCCCCCTCTTAAAAGTTCTACCACCTCAGGGTCATTACATTGGGGACCACATGAGCCTTTGGGGGACAAGCCATATCCAAACCACAGAAATACCTATATACCAGGAATGTCCTTTTCCATAAGACACATGTATATTAAATGCTTTTATCTCCTTTCAGGGCTTATTTTGGAAGTTGCCTCCTCTTGCTTTCCTATAGCCCTGTTATCTAGAAGTGATTATTTTACCTTTTGCTACTTTCATTCTTAATCCTATATATTCTGTATGTTTATATTTTTCCAATAAACTATGAGTTCTCCAAGGACCAAGGCCTTGTGGCTTGTATATACTCAGTGTCCATAAATGTATGTTGATTGGATATTTTCCTATAGGTATAACTGAAATCATGGCAACATGTTCTTAAATCATAACATGAAATAGTACTGATGAAAATGCTATTCTATATTTTTATGTCACGTTCGAATGCAGTAATTAAAACAGCAGTCATTTGTATAATGTTCATTAGGTGCCAGGTACTCAAAGCATTTACCTATATTCACTCTCCTAATCCTCACAAAACCCTGTGAGCAGGTTTCATCATCATTGTCTTCCAGATGGGAAGCTGAAGCAAATAAGGTTATGTAATTTATACAGGGTTAAGCACCTGCTAAGTGGCCAAGGCAAGATTTATTTATTTATCATTTAATAAAACAATTTTATTGCTTGAATACAGCATATGAAATCACAAGATTCACAAAGAATCTTATGATGAAATCGCAGTGTCAAAATGAAGTCACTAAGCTTTAAACATATACATTACCAGATGCAGTAAATTATTAAATAACCGGAACTCTGCCTCAGATAAAGGTATGGAAAAATATCTAAGTTGTTTACTTGAGAAATAGATACACTTAAAATAGAAAATATAAGTCTATTATAGTACAAGTTGCCTGCAGATGTACCACTGTGGCATCCAATCCCATCAGATCTCAGAAGCTAAACAGAATTGGGCCTGGTTAGTATTTGGATGGGAGACTGCCTGGGAACACCAGGTGCTGTAGGCCTGGAAGAAGCACCTGGCAACCCACTTTCAAAAAACAGCCATTGAAAAACCCTATAAATAACAGAGAAGCACTAGCAACAGTGTTTCACCTGATATATGTAGGGTTGGCTGTGAGTCAGACACTGACTGCACAGCACCTAACAACAACAACAACAACAACAATAACAACAACGTAGTAGAAGTTAGAAAAGCCAAAACTTGTTTCTCTAGACTACCTTTGATAGTTTAAAAAAAAAAAAAATTCTGTCTTGTCCAAACAAGAATATACAGGAAGTAACTTTTAGTAACATCAACTTAAAACATTTAGCAAAATTATTAACCTTTTCATTATGTGAGGGAAGTGTATTTGGTAAATGTATAACAGTATTTCTCTTTTTATAAAACTATAAAATGTGATCATGAATTACTCTAATACTTACAAAGTCTAGCCCTCTAATTAAAATTGGAATTTTGGTAGGTACAATCTAATTTGGGGCTTGGCGAATATAGAAATTTAAATGATTTGGCAACTGACATAGGAATTTAATTATTTGTCTTAAATGCCTTTTCCCTTCTGTTTCCAAAATATAAAAAATATGCAGTTTCTCCAGTACACTAGATTCCTACAACAATCACTACCATACTTTACTGGAACCAAATTAAACCTTCTCCCTTTTAATTATCAGGTTGAAACTACGTATGTTTTATATATGGCTGATCAGTTATAACACATTCTTAAAACCAAACTTTTTTAAAGGTATCATTCAATTATGATGAAGGAGACAACGATGACATGTCAGAAGGTAGTACTGGACTCTCTAGGCCATCTAGTCAATACAACATAAATGTAATGCTAAAAACAATAAGTAAATGACAACTACAAGTTAAATTTTTAAAAGCCCTCTTTCATAGCAATCACATTCATTAGCTTTCATGTCTTTCCCCTAGCAAAGGTTTCAATATTCATGAACCTAAGTTAAACCTATGGAGCCCAAGCAGTTGTTTTACCTACATATATTTGAGTAATATAAACATATATAGACTAAGCAATGATACTATTAATAGTTATTGGAGTGAAATAGTAAAACTCGTGACCATCTTCAAAATTGAGCAGTCTTTGAAATGTAATAGTGTAACTCAAGATAAATTATGCCATAATAAAATTAGTTTTTACTTCTACACAAAACAAAAACAAAGTAAAAAAATAGCTCACTAAATTTACCCAACTAGTTTTTTTACCTTTCCTAGTTTTTTAATGTTTTGTTTTGAGGTTTCTCTAAACAAGTATATTTATCTGAGAATATATATTTGCATGTATATAACACACACACACACACACACACACACACACACTTGAACACTTACATACCCATTTGAATAAAGGAGATAGAAGAATTGATGCTTTTGAATTATGGTGCTGGGGACTAATATTGAATGTACCATGGGCAAAAAGAACCAACAGATCTGTCCTAGAAGAAGTGCAACCAAAGTGGGCCTTGGAAGCAAAGATGGTTAGTCTGCATTTTATGTATTTTGGACATGTTGTCAGGAGGGACCAATCCCTGGAGAAGGACATCATGTTTCATAGAGCAGCAAGTCAACTGAAAAAAGGAAGACCCTCAACTTGATGGATTGACACAGTGACTGCCACAGTGGGCTTAAACATAAACAAGATGCTATGCCTGGCACAGAGTCAGGGAGTGTTTTGTTCTATTGTAGATAGGGTCTCTATGAGTTGGACTTGACTCAGTGGCATCTAACAACAACAACAGGATCAGTTGAATTTGAAAAACAATTTTGGGAACCAGCATAGTATTGCCAGTTATTAAGACATAGTATTTGAAACTTCTAAAATTTGTTCTGACCACCATTCCATTACTTAGGAAAGTTTTAAAATATGTAAAATTTTTATTTACGTTATTTTTAAAATATGATTAAATCTTTTAAAATTTATTTTTGTATATGGAAAAGTAAAATAATAGGACATTAATATTAAAATACCATTTGTTGTTGTTGTTGTTAGGTGCCGTCGAGTCGGTATCCGACTCATAGCGACCCTCATAGGGTTTTCAATGGCTGACTGTTTCGGGACTGGATTGCCTTGGGAATGGATTGCCAGGTCCTTCTCCCATTTTTGCGGTGCTGGGAATTGAACTCCGGACCTCAGAGACTGCAGCACAGCACTCTACCAACTGAGCTAAATCCCAGCCCTTAAAATACCATAGAAACAAGTAAACTTTGTTTTTCTCTTACTTAGGGCCTGTATATCTTTGGGAGCAAGAACTCGAGCCATTGGAAATGCAGCTAAGAGCCAGGTAAATTGTTAACTTGGATGTTTTGACTTACAGGAAGAATTAACCGAATCATGGTAACTAAGTTACTATATTATATAACTGAGAGTTGCAAATATGGCACATCTTAACATCTCTGTATTTTATTAGATATATTTTGCTTTGAATTTTAAAATATTCTTTGAATTTTATTTTTTAAAAGATCTTTAGTTAAGAAGTTAGGGTGTGCTACCACATGACTTTAACTTTTCACTTTCTAAGAGGGATATTCAACATAGAACATATACTTTAAGGACTAGTAAATAATGTTTTACTAAAGAGGGTGGCGATGATGGAGGAACTAATTTCCAGAGTAACCCAATGTGACTACAACTCCTTTATATGAAAGCTATATAAACACATTTTTAGGCTTCTGAAATACGTATGAATAGAATATTAACTTTTTCTTTTTTTTTTTTTTTTTTTTTGCATAGTAATGGGGGACTGAACTCAGGGCCTCATGCTTGCATGCTTTGCAAGTGCTGTACCCCAACCTATTTTTTTACTTTTTTAAATTTTGAGACAGGGTCTGACTAAATTACACAGACTCTGGTCTTGAAGAGCCTCATGCCTCCACCTCGCAAGTTGCTAGGATTGCAGGCATGAGCCACTGCACCTGGCTAAAACATTACCTTTTAATATTTTTATATTAGAACTTGATTTTTTTTTTTACTTTGTTTACTTTCATGAACCAAAAGCCCTTAGCAGTTTATTTCTTCCATTTTATATATGCCTTTGTTGTCTTTTCTTCTTCTTCTTCTTCTTTTTTTATTTTTTTTTTTTGATGGTGGTCCTAAGGAGTTGAACTCAGGGCCCCATGTATGCTTTTATAAGTGCTGTACCACTGAGCCACACCCCCAGCCCATTTTTTTACTTTTTTATTTTGAGACAAGGTCTTGCTGAGTTATACAGGCTGCCTGTGGCCTTGAATTTGCAATCCTCCTGCCTCTGCTTCCTGAGTCACTATGCCCTGCTAAAATAATTTTCTTTAATGGGTCTTTTTTCCTTGTGACTTTTTAGGAACAAATGACTCATTTATCCAGGAATTTTTGCTGCTTATTTTTATCTAGGCCATCTTTTATAATTTGCCCTCTACATGAAAGTGTTTTTATCTTTTTTCTACTTTTATATTGTACACAGGTGTTGAGTTTGTGCTAAAAATGGCCCTTTGATTTATATCTCAAATTCTGACTTATCTTCTAGGTGTATGATAGATAATCAGAGTCTCTAAATAAAGCAGCGTATAAAATTATTTCCCCTAAGAACTAAATTGAGCATCCTTGTAGTTTTCACCTCATAATTGAAGATCAAGATGTATTTGGTTTAAAGGTCACCTAGAGAGCAAATACTATATCTCAATAATAGTCTACAGTTTGAAACAATATTTTGCCAAAATACAAGTTATTTACAAATTAAGACACTTTAATGTATCACTGGCTGGGATTTAGCTCAGTTGGTAGAGCACTGCTCTGCAGTATCTGAGGTTCCGGGTTCAGTTCCCAGCACCGCACAAATGAGAGCAGAATATGGCAATCCATTCCCAGGGCAAGCCTGAAAAACAATCAGCCATTGAAAACCCTATGAGGGTCACTATGAGCCGGACCGACTCATTGGCACCTAACAGTGACAATAACAACATAGCACTATGCTACATGGAAGAGTTTTCATTTATTAGTTCATAGCAGTTCTAAACAATGGATGCAACATACTAATACAAGCTATTTCAGAAAGAATTAGATATTGAAAAGAATACAAAAAGTGGATAATAAAAAGCAATTTAAAACAAAAAATAAGAGAAATCAAAGATACTAACTCATTGGAACAAAAGTATTAAGGAAAACAAAGACATGAGTTACAGATTTTTATTATATAATTTGAAAAGTTTTAAAGTTGTTTTTTCTCCCCCCCCCCCTTTTTTTTTGTTGTTGTTGTTGTTTTGTGGTCCTAGGGGTTCCACTTTGTTGGCAAGCTGTTCATCACTTAGACTGCAGTCCCAACCCCTTTTTTATATTTTATTTTGAGACATGGTCTTACAAAGTTATGCAGGCTGCCCCTGGCCTTGAACTCACAACCCTCCTGCCTCAGCCTCTCAAGTAGCTGGGATTATAGACATGTGCCACAGTGATCACCACATGCGCTAACACCCATTTTCTCTCTTTCTCTCTTACAAGAGGAGAATCTGGGAGGCAATACTTAATGTATATACATTTTCATTGTATAACTTTATTATCAGAAACCAGAAAAATGAATAATTGTGTATAATTGTGAACTTGGATATATAGAATAAAGGGACCTGGTGATTTTCAGTATTAAGATAGTATTTTACATTCATTAAGTAATTGGTAAATACAAGTGTTTACTGTCAACAGATAGTCACAAATGTAAGAAATACAATTCATGGCTTCAAAAAGCTCCATGGACGATCATTTGATGATCCCATTGTGCAAACTGAAAGAATCAGGCTTCCTTATGAATTGCAGAAGATGCCTAATGGAAGTGCTGGAGTTAAGGTAAGCTTTGTATTTCCAAAGTACAAATATATCTTCAAAGAAAAACTAAATATAATGTTGCTATTTATAATTTTAGCATTTTTCTCAGGATACAGCACATACACCAAAGATGCAGTTTTTGTAATAATTTTAGTGAATACAAAAAAATTCTCATTTAGGTAGAAACTTTTCAATTCAAGCAGTACTTTTATTGTCAAAGAAGAAATTATCATTTGGAAAACTCTAGTAGATGAGCAGCTTTTAGGGGGCAAAGGCAAAGTCATAGAAGAACAAACCCCAAAATTATGGTAATTGCTATGACTTTTTCTAATTTTCTTATTTTTGTCAAGCAAATCAAACCTATCCTCCAGGAGATGGATTATGGATTTTTAATTGTATATCCCAAGACAATAAGATAGAAATTAGTTAATATAAATGTGTTGACTCTTCAAAAACTAGTGGGAATACCTCAAAACACATAGAATTACTGTTACTCAACAGTTCCACTCCTCAGTTTGTACCCAATAGAGTGGAATCATAATGTTCATTCAAAAAGTTGATGTGAATATTCACAAAAATATTATTTTAAGAGCCAAAAAGTAGAAATAATTCAAGTGTCTAATCTGAAGAGTGGAAAAGCAAAGTATATCTATGCAATGGAATATTATTTGGTGGTAAAAAAGGAATGAAATATTGATATGTACTACAACATGTATGAACTTTGAAAACAAGCTAAGGAAAAGAAGCCAATACAAAAGTCCACAAACAGTATGATTCTGTTTATTTGGAATGTCCAGAGTAGGGCAGAAAGTAGATTTGTGTTTGCTAAGGTTTAAGGGAAAGAAAAAATGGGGAGAGACAGCTAATAGGTATAAGGTTTTGTTAGAGATTCTGAGAATGTCCTACAGTTAGAGGTGATCAGTGCACCATTTTGTGAATATACTAAGACCCACCAAATTGTGCACTTCCAGAAAGATGAACTTTATGCGGTACGAATTGTATCTCAAAGTTGCTTTTAGTATTTCACATTAAATTTGATACATATGTGTTACAGGCATGCTCATTTCCTTTTTTTATTGGAAATTTTTAATGTACAACTTAATGGGTTTCAGTCCCACATGTATTTCATTGTGACATTTCCATATGGGGCATACTTACTTCCATTTTTAGAAGAGGGTTCTGACTATAGAATGGATAATAAATAACAGTAAGGAGGCAAATTGGAAATCCATATTTTAGGTGGAATTTGTAGGTCAGGGATTGCTAAGTGGAAAGCTGGATGGGTTAGGGTATTAACAGCTAATGTAGAAAGTAAAGTCAAGCTGGTGTGGTGGCACATGCCTGTAATCCCAGCCAACTCAAGAAATAGAGGCAAGAGGATTGAAAAATTGAAAGCCAGATGCAGCCTGCATAACTTAGCAAGACCCTGTGTCAAGATAAAAAGTAGAGAAGAGGCTGGGGTGCAACTAAGTGGTAGCACTTGAAAAGTATGTGCAAAGCCCTGGGTTCAGACTTCCAATGTCTTGGGGCCGGGGGGCGGGGTGTGTGTGTGTGACATATCATTTAAATCTGATAAAGTTCAGTGAATAATCACCTAGCAATTTTACTGTATTCCAAGTTAGACTTTAAACTAGTTCTTTTGCTTTTATTCTTTAAAAATGAAAATAGATTGTGCTTTGTGCATGGGCTGGGGAAAGCAGAATAAATATTTTTAAAGGCAACCAAAATATAATTTTGTCAGTGATAGTTTTATCCAATCATAGTGAGTTCGTATAAATGAGTTGAAAAGACTTTGAAAATCAGTCTTATTTTGAAAACTAAAAGTTAACTCCTCATGCATTTATCCCTTCATTTTTATAATAAATATCAATATACTTTGATATTTATTTCATCTAGGTTTCTAAATATTGTTATACAAAGAAATGCTGTATTATTGTGTCTCCAATAGTCACACTAAGACAATGGTATTTGATTTATTTTTCCCTTATTTCCATGCTGTATTTTTTCTTACTCCCTTGTTTTGAAGGAAGTTATTTGACATAGGATTTGTTTTTGGCCTTGTAAATAGATTTGGAAACAAATGGATATCAATTTTAGGTGTAATTCAAAATAAATTCTGTATCATTATATGTACACATTTATACTTATTCAAACACATAAATACATTATGCTGCTTGAAAGAGAAATTCTCTAGAACTCTCACAAAGATTAGTATCGTGGAGTAAAATTATTCCACCCTGGGGATTCCAGAGATAAGGCTTAGGCTTTTCCACAGTGAATTAAATGTAATTTTTTCAATGCAGTTATGTGGCTTGTAAGGTAGGTTTGCATCACTTTTAAATTTTATGATTGTCATAATACAATGATTCATTGAACAAAAGTTAGTTTCATTGCATGTGACTAAAAGCATCCTAGTCTCAATCCTGTGTATAAAATGTAGCAGTTATTTGTTCTGGGGTTATTTGTAAATTACATATTGAATTTATTTTTCTATTTTTTAAATTTATTTTTATTTATGAATGTTGGTGGGGTACAGAGTAATAAGTCATTTGCTACATCCACTGTGCAATTAAATCAGTTTTGTTTATACATTCATCACCTTATATATTTTACAGAACATTATGAACTAAAGAAGAAAAGAAAAAAGTGGAAATTTTAATTAACATGCAATGAGAATCATATGCAATCCTAGTTTATGCTCTCATTGATTTTTTTCCTTCCCCCTTTTTTTACTGTATGTTCACATAGTTGCATCCCGTTTTGTGTTTTTCCTTCCCCTCTTTACCCCTCTGCATTGTTCCCATTCCCCTCCCCCGCTTCCCCACTCTCCACTCCCACTTGCTGTTCCCCTCCCCATTCCTATTGGGTTCACTTGTATTTTATATTCTTAAATAAATATGATTATTCATTTTTATATACTTACATGTGCAAAAATTTTTCCCCTTTAAGTTAGATTTAGCTCCCATATATGAGTGAAAACATGGCATATCTCTTTTTGAGTCTGGGTTAATTTGCTAAAATAATCACTGCCATCCATTTCACTGTAAATGACATGATTTCATTCTTCTTTATTGCTGAATAATATTCCACAGTTTTTCAATCCACCCCTCTGTTGATGGATATCCTGGTTGATTCTGTACCCTTACAATTATGAAGAGTGCTTCATTAAATACGGAAGTGCAGGTGTCCTGTGATATGGTGACTTATCTTCCATTGGGTATATTCCCAGGAGTGGTATAGCTGAGTCATATGGTAGTTCTATTCTTAGTTTTCCAAGATACCTCCATATTGATCTCCAAAGTGGCTAAACTAACTTACAGTCCCACCAGCAGTGTAAAGTGTTCCCTTTTCTCTGTATCCTTACCAGTATTTGTTATTATTTGATTTGTTGATCGTGGCCGGAGTCACAGTGTTGTTTTGATTTGCATTTCCCTAATGGCTAGGGATATTGAGCATTTTTTCATGTGTTTATTCGCCATTCATATTTCTTTTGAGAACTACCTGTTCAGTTCCATTCCCCATTTATTTACTGGGTTATTTGTTAATTTAGTGTTTGATTTCTTAAATTCTTTATGTATTCTAGAAATTAATCCTCTGTCCGATGTGTAGGATACAAAGATTTTCTCTCATTCTGTGGGCTCTCCCTTTACTCTGTTATTTATTTCTTTTTCTGTACAGAAGCTATTTAGTTTTGTATAATCCCGTTTGTCGATTCATGGTGCAGTTTCTTGGCCAATTGGAGTTTTATTAAAGAAGTATTTGCCTATGCCTCTGTGTTCCCTATCTTCTAGTAGTTTCAAGGTTTCTGATTTTATGTTGAGGTCTCTGATCCATTTTGAGTTGACTTTTGTACAGATTGAGAGGTGATAGGTCTATTTTCATTATTCTGCATGTGGAAATCCAGTTTTCCCAGCACCATTTGGTGAAGAGGCTATCTTTTATCCAATGTACATCTTTATCCCCTTTGTCAAAGATCAACTAACTAGTTTCGTGGGTATATATCTTGATCTTCCATTCTGTTCCTTGGATCTGCATGCCTGTTTTTGTGCCAGTGTCAAACTGTTTTTGCTACTGTGGCCCTGTTGTATAGTTTTAAGTCAGGTATTGTGATACATCCTGCACAGTTTTTGCTGCTATGATTGTTTTGGCTATATGTGGTCTTTTGTGCTTCCATATGAATTTTAGAATTGTTTTTTCTGTTTCTGTAAAGTATGTCATTGGAATTTTGATGGGAATTGCTCTGAATTTATAAATTGCTTTTGGTAGCATAGCCATTTTCACAATAGTAATTCTTCCAATCCATGAGCAGGGGAGGTGCTTCCATCTTCTAGTATCTTCTGCTGTTTCTTTCCTTAATGTTTTGAAGTTTGTATTGTAGAGGTCTCCTAGGGTCTTTGGTAAGATTAATTCCTAAATATATAATTTTGAGAGGAGCTATTTTGAGTGGTATTTTTTTTATTTCATTCTCTTCTTGTTTACTGTTAAGGTAAAGGAAGGGTAATGATTTTTGAGTGTTAATTTTGTATCCTGCAACTTTGCTGAAGGAGCTAATTAGATCTAAGAGTTTTCTGGTGGGATTTATAGGAGCCTTTAGATATAGCATCATGTCATCTGTGAACAGAGATAAGTTTGAGCTCTTCTTTCCCAATTTGTATTCCTTTTCTTTCTTTCTCTTGACTGATGGCTCTGGCTATGACTTCAATCACGATACTGAATAAGAAGGGAAAGAGTGGGCATCCTTGTCTTGTTCCTGATCTTGGAGGAAATACTTTTCATTTTCCTCCATTTAATATGATGATGGCCATAGGTTTGTCATATTTCGCCTTGATGTTGTTGAGCGTAAATTCATTCTATGCCCAATTTCTTCAGGACTTTTATCTTGAAAGGATGTTGAATTTTGTCAAAGGCCTTCTCAGCATCAATTGAGATGATCATGTGATTGCTGTCTGCAAGTCTCTTGATGTGTTGGATTACATTAATTGTTTTATGTATGTTGAATCAGCCTTGGCATCTGTGGAATAAAGCCCACCTGATCATGATGTATGATCTTTTTTATATGTTACTATATTCAGTTTGCAAGAATTTTATTAAGGACTTTTGAATCAGTGTTCATCGGGGAAATTGGTCTGTAGTTCTCTTTTTTTGTGGTGTCCTTATCTGATTTTGGTATCAGGGTGGTACTGGCATCATAAAATGAATTTAGAAGTATCCCTTTTCTATGTTATGAAATAATTTGAGGAGGATTGGCATTAATTCTTCTTTAGGGGCCGGGCGTGGTGGCGCACGCCTGTAATCCCAGAGGCTTAGGAGGCAGAGGCAGAAGGATCGCAAGTTCAAGACCAGAGGCAGTCTGTGTAATTTAGTGAGACCCTTTCTCAAAAAGTAAAAAAAAAAAAAAAAGAAAAGAAAAGAAAAGAAAAGAAATGGCCTGGGGGCACAGCTCAGTGGTCCAACCCTTGCAAAGCATGTAGGCGCGGGGCCCTGGGTTCAACCCCCAGTACTGAAGAAGAAAAAAAAAATTCTTCTTTAAAGATTTGATAGAATTCACCCATGAACCCATCAGGACCTGGGGTTTTCTTTGTTGGGAGGGTTTTTATTACCGCCTCTATCTCGTTGGATGAAATAGGTCTGTTTAATTTGCTTATGTCCTCAGAGTTTAGTTTCAATATGTCACAAGTGTTGAGTTTATCCATTTCTTCTGTATTTTCATTTTTTGGAGAGTACAGTTTCTCAAAGTGGTCTCTGATGATCTGTATTTCATTGGACTCCATTGTTATGTCCCCCTTCTCGTCTCTGATTTTGTTAATCTGGGTCTTTTCTCTCTGTCTCTCTCTTTTTTTTTTTTTTTTTTGGTGAGTCTGGCTAAAGGAGGGTCCATTTTATTAATCTTTTCAAAGACCCAACTCTTGGTTTTGTTAATTTTTTGTATTGTCCTTTTAGTCTCTATTTCATTAATTTCTGCCTTGATCTTAATTCTTTCTTTCTGTGTGCTCCTTTTGGAGTTGGGCTGTTTGTGGGTTTTCTAGTGACTTGAGGTGTGTTTTTGTTGTTGTTAGGTGCCATCAAGTCAGTATGCGACTCATAGCGACCCTCATAGGGTTTTCAATGGCTATTTCGGGATTGCCTTGGGAGTGGATTGCCAGGTCCTTCTCCCATTTTTGTGGTGCTGGGAATTAAACTCGGGACCTCAGAGACTGCAGCGCAGCGCTCTACCAACTGAACTAAATTCCAGCCCTTCCTTGAGGTGTATCATGAATTTATTTAATTGGACCTTCCCTATCTTATTGATGAAGGCACTCATGGCTATGAACTTCCCTCTTAGAACTGCCTTTGGTGTATCCTATAGATTCTGGGAGGTTATATTTTCATCATCATCCTATTGAAGGAACTTTTTAATTTCCTTTCTGATTTCTTTGATAACCCATTGATCATTCAGAAGTGTGTTTTTTAACTTCCATGTATTTGTAACATTTCTGTAATTTTTCCTTTGAGTTCTAATTTTATTCCATTGTGATCTGATAAGGTACAGGGATGATTTCAGTTTTTTTTTTTTGTATTTGTTGAGGCTGTTTTTGTGAACTAAACTGTGGTTTGTTTTTGAAAAAGTTCCATGTGGTGCTGAGAAGAATGTGTGTTCCATCTCTGAAGAATGAAATATTCTGCAAATATCTGTTAGGTCCAGTTGATCTATGGTGTTAAGTTTGTCATTTTCCTCCTCATTTTTTGCTTTAATGACTTGTCCCTTGCAGAGAGTGGGACATTGAGATCTCCTATAATAATTGTATCTGGACCTATGTGTTCCTTTATTGCCAGTAAGGTTTGTTTTATGAAGTTAGGAGCTCCTATGTTTGGTGAATAAATATTGACTAACATTATGTCCTACTGGTTTACTGATCCTTTAGTGACCATCTTTGTGTCTTCTGATTAGTTTGGGGTTGAAGTCCATATTGTCAAAGGTTAGTATAGCTACCCCTGCTTCCCCCACACACACACAAGCTTGGTATATTGTTTTCCAGCCTTTCATTTTCAAATTTTTAGGGTCTCTATTGATGAGTCTCTTGAATCCCACAGATCAAAGGTTTTTGTTTTTAATCCAATTGGCCAATTGGTGTCTCTTGGTTAACCCATGAGTTAAGGCCATTTACGTTTAGGGTAATTATTGAGAGGAGCTTGGTGTTCTGTATTATTTTGATGGTAGTTTCTCTTCTTTGGTTCTTAACTAGCTTGTTATGTTGATGAATTTCTCTCATATTTGTTTGTTTTTATTCCTTTGATCTTACATTTGGACTTATCTTCTTTGTTCCTTATGTAGTATTTCTTTTAGAATCCTCTGCAGTGCTGGCTTGGTGGACATAAATTGCTTAAGCTTGTCAATACCATGGAAAGTCTCGAACACTCTGTCTATTGTAAAAGATATTCTTTCTGGGTAATCTTGGTTGGCAGTTAATTCTTTTTCAGAACTGGAATGATAATTAACCATATTTTCCTTGCCCTTAAGGTTGTTTTTGAGAAGTCAGCTTTTATTCTGATGGGGTTGCCTTTGTAAGTGAGTTGGCATTTCTTGCAGCCTTTAAAAGTTTCTTTGCTCTCTAGATTAGCATTCCTATTATAATATATCATGGAGAGGATCTGTTCTGGTCTACTCTGAGTTCTGGAAGCCTCTGGTTTGGGTGTCTATTACTTCCCTTAGTTTTGGGAAGTTTTTATCTACTATCTCTTTGAAAAGATTTCTTACCCCCTTACTGTTAGTTTCAGCTCCTTCATGAACCTCCTATATTCAAAAGTTGCATCTCTTCATCAAAGACCTTGAAAATTTTGATCATACTGCCTCATCTTTCTGTCTTTCTTGTTTGAATAGATAAGTTCCTCAACTTCAGTCTCAGAAATTGTATTTTCTTCTTCCTCCATTCTAGATAATATAGAATCTACTGAAACTTTAAGTTGGTTGACTGTATTTTGTGATTCCAGAATCTGTTTGTTCGTTCTTCAGGATCTCCATTTCTTTGCTGAGGTTTTCTTCTAAGTTAGATACTTTTTTGTCTAGTTTTTCAATTGTTTTTGTCTGATTGTGTTGTCTTTGAGATCTTTCAACATACATATAAGCAGGCTTCTAAGTTCTTTTTCTGGCATTTCTAACATTTGAGTTTCCTTAAAGTCAGCCATTAAAGGATTGTGGTCATTTGAGGCATATTCTTCCACCTGGTTCTTCATATTTTATGTGGTTTTGTGTTGAGCTTTTCCCATTGCTTAGTCTGGATATTACCGCCTTATATGCTTGGAGTTACTCTTGGCTTAATGCCTCCTTTTGGGATCTTGGACTCCAGTTAAACTCAGAGGGTAGAAATCTTTCTATTGCTAGAGTGATAGCTTTGTCCAATCTCATTTTTATATTTTTGTTTAATCTTGTTTGAGGCCTGGTGTTCTTTAGGGAAATACCCGTGGGAAGCAATTGTTAGGGATAGCAACAAATAGGATTAAGGAGGTAACTGTAGGAATATAGGTGTAGATAGCAGGATGATGAAGGTCTGATAGATAGGTGAGTGGAGAATAGAAGTAAGAACAGGATCAGATAGGAATGAGGAAGAAAAAAGAGCATGCAAAAAGAAGGGCATGTTGGAGTATGAGCAAGAAAAGAGCAAAATTTCCAACTTTGCTTATTCCTTATGTATAATATAGATGGCTGTGGGAACTCTCCAGAAAGTTTAGCAAATGTAAGGATGAAAGATGTCCTGTTTTGGTTATGATGAATAGATTTCGGAGGTATTCATTGACTTGAGTATCCTAAACTAATGGTTGAAAATTGTGTCTAGTGAGGTTGGTGAAGAAAAGTTGCAAAGTCTAGGAGGGAAAGATAAAGTGGTATGGGGAAAGCTAAGGAGGGACCAAAAGATAAAACAATTCAGTTTAGCAATAATGTAAGGGCTCTAGGAGCAACAACTATAAATGTACAGATATACAGAGAGAAATAAAGGGAACAATGTGGTGGAGGAGGAGAGAAGGAAAGGAAGGAAGGAAGGAAGGAAGGGGGAGAGGAAGAGGGGCGGTAGCAGAGGGGAGGGGAAGGAAGAAAAAAAGAAAACTAATCCAACAACAGCTCAACTGGTACCGATCCATCCAGTCACACATTTCCTTATGACTCCCACCTGCCCACTGCCATTGCAACTCAGTTCTCAGAGAGGGCGTGTGCCCTCCAGTGATCCAGTTCTGGCCCCTCTGCCCCCTGAAGTGTCAGTATCCCTGTGGGGATCCCAGGGTTGTACCCTCAGTGTACACTCCCTCCATTGCTGCAGGCTGCCAGAGTTCTTACACTAGTTCTCCTTGGGTTGGTTACAGCCTACATTGGCTGGGGCTGTGTTGGCTGCTGCGTTTGGGGCGTTTGGGTCATACTTCCCAGCCCCTGGCAGACAGTTTCCCAGATTCACTTTCCAGTCCCACTGCTCCGTGCCCTAGCAGAGGGTGCCCTCCTCAGGGTTCCGAGTTGCAGGAAGGTTGGTCAGTAGCCCCCAAGTTCTCAGGGCCCCTAGCAGCTTGCCTTAGGAATTCTTAATTAAATGGCAGCGTTCCTGACCGTGGAGCACCCTGTGGCTGGTGGCAAGTCCTTGGCGTGGCAGGCTTGGAGTTTGTTTAATTGAGTGGGCACTGCTTGGTCCCCACGTGTGCCTACCCGTGGCTGCAGGAACAGCTGTGTTTCCGCTGAGGCTGTCGCCACACCTCCAGCCTTGTTCCCAACACAGGCTCCCCACCAGCTCCCGTGGGAGCGCTGACTGGCACAGGTGATGCAGGGTGGTCGGTGAGTTAGCCCCAGATCCGGACGTGTGCTGGGCTCCCGCCCCAGCTTCTCAGCCCCACACTTCGGGTCTGATGTGGTGCCCTGCGGGTTCCGCCTCTCGGTGGGTGACCTTTCTGCTTTAGATCTGGTGTCAGCACAGTCCGCTTTCTGCTGGTTAAAGCTGCTCCCCAGTATTTCTCCGTTCCGAAAAGAGACCTCTGTGGCTCATTCCTAACTCTTTTTTTTTTTCTTCCCCTGTCAAAGCATGGCTGCTTTCAGTCTGCCATTTCAACCAGATCTCTATTTTATTTTTTGCAGTACTAGGAGGTTGAACCCATGGGAGAAGGGCCTGGCAATCCACTCCCAAGTCAATCCCGAAAACAGTCAGCCATAGAATACCTACGAGGGTCACTATGAGTCAGGTACTGACTCCCACGGCACCTAACAACAACAACAACAGGAGGTTGAACCTAGGTCCTCATGAATGCCAGGCAGGCGCTCTACCACTGAAATGTACCCTCAGCCTCTATTTTATTTTTTGGGACAGCGTCTCCCCAAATTGTACTGGCTGTCTCTGGCCATGAACTCACAGTTTTGCTTCAACCTCCCAAATTGTTGGGATTACAGGCACACACCATGGTAACTAGCTAAATTTCCTTTTTTTCTTATGTTTTTATTTCCTTTTCTCAAAACTGTGATTAAAGCTTTCATTTAAAACCTTAGGAGAGTGCTTACTTTCTAAGGAAAGATTATTTGACCGTTTTCTCCTTCATTGTCACTGTTTTCACTGAGGTTATGATTCTAGAGTCACAGTCTTTCCAGGATAAAACTTTCTTGACTTTTCTTTTACTGTTATATATCTATCATATACAAAGTAGATGCTCACTAAGAATTTGTTGGATGAATACATGACTCTTAATAAATATCTCAACTTTTGATTTTAGGTCCGGTACCTAGAAGAAGAGAGGCCTTTTGCAATTGAACAAGTTACTGGAATGCTGTTGGCCAAGCTTAAAGAAACTTCAGAGAATGCTTTGAAGAAACCAGTGGCTGACTGTGTGATTTCAGTAAGTTTTATTTCAGTGAATTGTATTTTCCAGTGTACTATGTTTATGGAAATGTTTTTCTTTATGCTTTGGTCTCTTATCCAACAAATAACATAAAGTGATTTTGACTTCTCTTTTTAAAAAAAATTGCCTTATTTGGTAAGGTATATGATTGAATTTCCTATAAAATCAATTGTGATAACAAATGAGCCCTAAAAAACTAATGTATGTCATTATTTAGTGCTATTGGCACCTGCTACTTTTCCATAAGACCCTTCCTAAATAGCACTTCCCACTCAAGGACCTTAATATTTTATGGCATAGGATGAAAATTTTTTGTGAGTATACTTTTTTTGGCACCCCCACTATATGTGCATACTGTTTAAAATCCATCTTTGTTGTTATGTGCTCTTTGAAGGCAAATATTTTGTCTGTTTTGTGCACTATTTTATCTCTAATTAGTAAAAGAGTACCTGATTCATAATTGGTCAATGAATATTAAATGAGCCATACCTTATAATTTACATTTTTGTCAAGAGGCTAATACCAAATCAGGATAAGCAAGCTTATCAAACAAATTCAGATTTTTTTCCCTGTTGTTAATGTCTTAAATGAAATTGCTAAATTCAAAAAGCAATAAAATTGAAGGAGATTTCTTAGTTAAAATAGGAGAGACCTTAAGTTTTGTTGTTGTTGTTGTTAGGTGCCGTCAAGTCAGTATCCAACTCACAGCGACCCTCATAGGGTTTTCAATGACTGACTGTTTCGGTATTGCCTTGGGAGTGGATTGCCAGGCCCTTCTCCCCCTTAAATTATACATGCATTTAATTAGCTTTTTAGAAATTAGTGTGTTAAAGTAGTTTTTAGTTTGGTAGAAAGGAGTGTATATCTCTCTTTACAGGCTGTAAGTTTAATTTTTAGTAGAAATATAATTAATATTTTTGGTGATTATAGAAGAAATACATGTTCATCATTATTTCCCGCAATATACATTTCTCCACTTTACAGTATAATCTTTTATTTATTCATTTATATATTTTATTTTATTTACTGGATAATTGAACCCAGAGCACTCCACCACTGAGCTGCACTTCCAGCCCCTTTTTTATTTTCTATTTGAGACAGGTCTTGCTAAATTGTGCAGGCGGCCTCTGGCTTCAAATTTGCGATTCTCCTGCCTCAGCCCTCCCAGTTGCTGAGATTATAGGCATGTGCCACAGCACCTAGCTCAGTAGAACCGTTTAAACAGTTGTAATTTTAATCTTCTGGTTGTATATATATTCTCAAAAATGAAATTACGCGAAACATGCCTTTTTTACGCCCCCCCCCACACACACACACACTTGGGGGTTGAACCCAGGGCTTCACCCTGCTTTCCAGAATACTCTATCCCTGAGCTGTACCCACAGGCCATTTTAACTTTTTGAGACAGAGTCTCACTAAATTAACACAGGCTACCTCTGGTCTTGAATTTACAATCCTCCTGCCTTTGCCTTCTGACTCACTGGGATTGCTCCCCCTTACGCATACCTTTTTTAAACATAATAGGGACACTATTCCATGACAGTGCAGATCTACATGATTCTTTCTCACAGCTACATAGGATTCTGTTACATGAATATGTTATAATGTATATAATTTCATTTCAGCTGAGACTTGGGCTTTCAATTTTTCCTTATTAAAGATAAGCAAATATTTTTAGTGGTCCAGTATATTAGTCCAAGTTTCATTACTGTATCAAAATACCTAGGACACATTAACCTTATAAAGACAGGTTTATTTAGTTCATGGTGTGGGAGACTAAAGTCAAAGATGAGGCAGCCCTTTGGTTTGCCCTCTCGTGAGGACCTAACATCATGGCAGGAGTGCATGGAAGAAAAGATGCCTTTGCCAAACAGGAAGCCAGACAGAGATGGATGTCCCATGATCCCTTCCCCAGGCATCCATTCCAGTTGGCCCTATGGGCCTTCCACTGTGCACTGAATCTGAAAAGTCCACACTGAGGACCATGCTCTCAACCCCTTCACCTTTGGGGGACAAAAAACATCCAAACCGTAGCAACTGGATTAACACAGGAAGTACTTAGATTAACGAAATCTTGGCAGTCTTTCCATATTATTAATTACTTTAAATTAGTGCTCATACTTTAGGTCAAATCTTTATGGTATAGAAATTGTCAAACTTAAAAAAAAACTATAATTTTTTCTTTAATTAATACAGCATTCTTTGTCTTAAATTTACATAAGTATGCCGGGTGCAGTGGCTCACTCCTGTTATCCCAGCAATTCAGGAGGTAGAGGCAGGATGTTTGCAGGTTCCAGGCTAAAAGCAGCCTACATAATTTAGTGAGACCCTGTCTCAAGATAAAAGAAATTAAAAATGGGCTGTGGGTGCAGCCCAGTGGTAAAGTGCTTGCAAAGTCTGCATGAGGTCCTGGGTTCAACCTCCAAATGCCACAAAATAAATAAATAAATAAATAATTTACATACATTTTAGTGCAATTATTTTACATTCTTCAATGAAATACCTAAGTACAATCAATTCTATCAAGCTAATATACATAGTTATTGTTTTTAAATGTCAGATTCCCAGCTTTTTCACTGATGCGGAGAGAAGATCTGTGATGGCTGCAGCCCAGGTTGCAGGCTTAAATTGTTTAAGGCTGATGAATGAAACTACTGCAGGTAAACGCTCTACAATTTGAAAATCATTTTCAGAAAAATACTGGTATTTTTCTAGTGAATAGCATAGCTTTTTTTTCTTTTAAAACTCTTATTATGTACTGCTTCCTGTAAACATGTTGCTTTGTAGTTCAACATTTTGGCAGAGATTAAATTCATATTTGAATTTGGATAGTGATTAGTGTTACAGAGCTCAGTATGAATAGGGGAAAAACAAAACATTAACAAAATTATGAGAAGTTAATGTACTTTGAATCTAATAATATATACTGTTGTATCATGTATTAAAGTACAATGTCAAAGTGACTTATCTTTTACTTGTTTTTTTCAAGTAATTGCTATACTAAAATTAACCTAATTCTTTGTTCTTATACAGTTGCACTAGCATATGGAATTTATAAACAGGATCTTCCCCCATTAGATGAGAAACCAAGAAATGTAGTATTTATTGATATGGGACATTCTGCCTATCAGGTCTCTGTTTGTGCTTTTAACAAAGGAAAACTTAAAGTAAGTAAATAAATAATTTACTACATTTAACTTTAATTATTAAGAGCACAGACTGCATAGAGAGCCTTTATAGCTGGGCTTAAAATTCTGGCTCTGCCCCTTAACAGCTCTGATGGTGAGCAAGTTTCTCAACCTCCCTAAACTTTAGTTTCCTTATCTGAAGATAATATCAGTAACTATACCGCCTAGAGTTTTGGGAGAAAAATAAGTTTATATATGTATGTGTGTGTACACACACACACACACACAGAGTAGCTGCTATAATATGTGTTAGCTATATTATTACTACTGTTTTTATTGACGTCATAAGTCAGCTACCAAGGGATCATAAATATACTTACAGGAAATACTTTCTAACATGATTCACATTTTTTTTAGAAACTTATCTAGGAGTCTTAATCATGGTTTTCTATAATGCAGTATTACTTACTTCTATGTTATTTTGTTATAATCTCTGTTTGTTTCTCCCCCCAGCAATTTTTTGTTAGTAATTTTTTAGTATATAATTTAATAGGTTTCACAGTTTTCCATACGTACTTATCATTGTACATTGCTGATGTTTACCTTCCCTATTATCCTCTCATGACCCCCTCCCCCCAATCCCTTTCTACCAATGGTCTCCCTTCTACTTACATGTTCTATGCTTGGTTTTATAATCATTTTTACACTGTGAGTCTAGACTGTACTATCTCTGTTATGCACACGATTGAGTATATTTTACTTAGAAGATAAAGTGTTTTGGTTTATTCAACTCTGCAGCCTTTTGTCCTGTGTTTGATAGTATTATAATAACATCCCAGTAATCAGAAATTAAAGAGAAATGACTCATGCTGAATATAGGGTAGTTTTGGGTATGCATTGGCTTAATCTTTGGCCGTTAACCTTAAATTTTAACTTAATTTTTAAAAGACCATTTTTTTCTCTCCCTTTTTACTACTTAACCTTATAATATAGTCTTCTATACTTTTTAGATCGTAAAGCCTTTTGAAAGTCTGATAAAGGCTATGGCTCCTTTTCCCAGAGGAATGCACACTTGTCCTAGTCACATAGCATGGCAATTTTGCATTAATTTTGGTTAATACTGGACTTCATGAGAGGTATATACAGAGATTCTGTATGCTAGCCTTTTGGGAAGATATCACACTCATATTACACTCATATGGTACTCTGATGTTTCCCATTACACATACGCCATCATATGAAGAAAACTACAGACGGATTGCATGAACAGTGGGATTCAGTTTTTGGTTATGACTTTAGTTGTTTTATATGAGGGAGAAAGACTACATATCTTGGTCTTGTCGTGTTGAACTTCTGTGACTTATTTAGCCCTTCCACAAAATAACAGCTGGAAGCTTATTGTTCAAAAAGCTTATTAAATTCTGTCTCTCTATTTATTAGTTTTGTTTTTTGCTCTCTTGTGTATTCGTTTTATATTTTTGTAAAAATAAGCCAGGTATTTTAAAAAATAATTATCAAAACGCTTAAATCCTGACCGGTAAATTGACCAATTACAATATTTAAGGTTTAGTCTTTGGATTTGCTTCTCTTGGATGTTTTGTTCTTGTTTATATCCTTAGAAGTACTCTGTTGCTCTTTTAAATCTGGCTCTTGGTTCAGTTCTATTGTAGAACCTAAGGATGTAAGTTAATGAATTTTTAGTTGTAATTCAATTATTTCAGAATTAGAATTATTCTTTAAGTTATGATATGTGCATCAGTAACTGTAAAAGCATATCATTAGGAAATATATTAGGTAGATATAAAGGATGATTTACCTCTTATACCAAATTTGGCACCTCTTTGATTTGGACAAGTTCTTTAGCTTTGTTTTTACCTTTTAGTTATGATTTTAGAAGTTTTTCTCTATTGCTGTTTTTTAAGAATCTGTATTTATGAAAATTAAGTTCTGCTTTTTCAATTATACAGGTGTTGGCCACTACCTTTGACCCATATTTGGGTGGCAGAAACTTTGATGAGGCTTTAGTAGACTACTTCTGTGATGAATTCAAGACTAAATATAAGATAAATGTGAAAGAAAACTCTCGGGCCTTATTGCGTTTATATCAGGAATGTGAAAAACTAAAGAAGCTAATGAGTGCAAATGCATCAGATCTTCCATTGAACATTGAGTGTTTCATGAATGACCTTGATGTTTCTAGTAAAATGAACAGGTACCATGTGTATTTTCGGTCTAAAAAATGTTTGCCAATTTTATTGTTTAGATCATGTTTGTTTGTTTGTTTTAATTGTTATTTTAGAAGATACGCTCAACTTTTTATCCCAAAACAATGAGTTTTATTTCATTTTCTCATAGGACACAATTTGAACAATTATGTGCTTCCCTTTTGGCCAGGGTTGAACCACCCTTAAAAGCTGTAATGGAACAAACTAGTAAGTAGAACTTACTGTACCATCAAAACTGTACCATATGGTACAAGCAATAAAAACTTCATTTTCTTTAAAAGATTTGACTTTCTCATTTAAAGAAGGAGAATAGAATTCATTCTTAACTCTTAAGCTAGGGCACTAGAAATCTGGCTTTGTGAGAATTCTTGTTCATTTTATTGCTTACATCTTAAAGCTAATGCTCGTTCTGTTTTAGGTTGCTTATATGTAAGTATAGAAGACTTCACAATGAAATTAAAGTAGAAATGGGACATGATTGCTTCTGAAAAGATTTTTAGAAACCAGTTAAAAATACCTTCTATAGAGATTTGTGAGGTGAAAATTATAAAATCGAAGAGCTGGGAAGAACTCTTGTAACACTCATGAGGTACTAGTGTGTCCATATGGTCACTGTCACCTGGACCAACTCTAGTACCTATCACATAGATGTTGTTAAGTGCCTCATAATTAATATGTATTAACCTTTGCCTTTCCACAATTTGTGAAGTTCTTTCCATTTTGTCTTATTTTGAGCATTTAAAAGCAAACTCCAACTATTTACAAACAAAGTACTTTACAAAGCCTACTGTTTATAAATTTTTAAGCAGTAACTTACTCTTTTCTTTGAAAAACATTTTATTTTCCAGATTTACAGTGTGAAGACATAAGTAGTATAGAAATTGTAGGAGGAGCAACACGAATTCCTGCAGTGAAGGAGCAGATCACTAAATTCTTTCTCAAAGACATAAGTACCACTTTAAATGCTGATGAGGCTGTTGCAAGAGGATGTGCATTACAGGTATGATTTGTTTTTTGTTTTTTGGGTTTTTTTAGTGTATATTTTGCCAGATTTCAGTAATAGTTGGGAGGGGACTTTTTAATATTAATCTGTTCCAACCACCTGTCAGTAGACCAGAGTAAATGAGTTATTCCTAATGAGTCTTGTGTCTTTCTTGTTTATATTTTTAAACTATATAATGTCTATACACTGAAAGAACATTCATTTTATGAATTATTGGAATTATGTCCATTTAAAAGTTCCTTTTTAAGAATTAAAAATGTTCTTTTTAACTTTTGTAAAGTCACATAAAAAGTACTCTGGCCCTTTTAAATTTTCCCTGGTCATTACCAAAAACTAGTAGTTTTAAAACTGTAACAAATTTTATGATAAGGACTTTGTTAAGCAGTTCGGTTAGGGTTAACTTAGGGTATACATTTTATTTGTTAATTTGACTATTGTATATTTCTTTTTCTATTTTGTTTATTTTTGAGACAGGCTGTCACTATGTAGCCCATGCCGGCTTCAAACTCCTAATCCTGCCTCAGCCTCCCAAGTATTGGCATTACAGGCATGTACCACCTTGCTTGGCTTTAAATATAGTATATTTCTTATTTTCAGTGTGCAATTCTCTCACCAGCATTTAAAGTGCGTGAGTTTTCCATAACAGACATTGTTCCCTATTCAATCACATTGAGGTGGAAGACCTCTTTTGAAGATGGAACTGGGTAAGTTATTTTTAAAGTGTTGGTTAGAGTTTATCTTAAATCTTTAACCCACTATACCTACTTTTTCTAAATTAGAGGAATTTATACTTATGAAAATCCTATTAAATATTTTTAAATAAAGTATTAGAAAATGTAAAAAATTATATAGAACTTACAAACCATAATGGACATATTTGTTAATTCATATTATAAAAGTAAAACATGCTGATTTCCAAATGTAAATCACAGTATAGAAATGTAAAAACTTAAAGACCTACATTTGACATACCACAACTCCTTTAGCTCAATTTACAGAGGTAACTATTTTTAATAGCTAGTGTATCTGTCCAAGTCTTTGAATATCCATAAATAAAACATGCACCTAGTTAGTACTTATAGAATCATCTATATGTTTCCAGAGCAACTTGGCTTTTTAAAAATGTATGATAAATCTAGGTGTGATGGTGCATGCCTATAGTCCCAGCACTTGGGAGGCTAAGGCGCGAGGATCATGGGTTCAAGACCAGCCTGGAATACATAGTGAGAATGTGTCTCAGAAAACAAACAAAAATTGTATATTATCTTTCCATGTCAGCAGACAATAATTATTTTTAACTGTTGTGTACACGATAATAAACTTAACCAAAACACTATTAAGTCATGTTTTTGCTTTTTTTTTTTTTTTTTTTTTTTTTGTACTGGAGATTGAACCCAGGGCCTTGTGCCTACATGCCTTGCAAGTGCTGGACCACTGAGCTGAGCCCCCAACCTTTTTTTTTTTTTTTTTTTTCCCTTACTTTTTGAGACAGGGACTTGATAAGTTACACAGACTGCCTCTGGTCTCGAACTTGCAATCTTCCCGCCTCTGCCTCGCGAGCTGCTGGGATTACAAGCGTGCGCCACCACACCCAGCATGCTTTTTGACTAATATTGCTGAATTAGTCACTAAAAAGATGTTTTATATTCCTGTTACCATTCATGAAATTACTTGTCTTAGCTCATTTTCTTTTAAATTTAATATGCTGCTAGTAAAAAAAAAAGGAAGAGTATTTTGTTATTAATATTATTTCTGACTATTATAAATTACAATCTTTTGACATTTATATTTCTTTTTCCATGAACTGCCCAGGATTTAATTAGCTTGCTTTTCCTACCAAAATCGAAATTTGTGTTGAAACTGTTTTACTTGCCTATTTTTTAGAAACAGTTTTCACAGTAAACAAAGCTATATTTACATTTTGTAATTCAGGATTTTGTTTTGTGTTCTATATGTCAACATTCCCAAGCAACTGAAATTTTTGTATAAATTTGAAAAATGGAGACTATCAACCTCATCTAAATGGACTTCCACAACCTTTGAATAGCTTATTTTAGTGTCAGTTTTGAGGCCAGAAACATTATTCTGTAAAGTTTAATTCCACTTTAAAGATATAAATGATCTAGAAAAAAAATTCACAAGAAAACATGGGGAACTAAATGGAAAAGTAAATACCTATGTTCCAACTGGGCTCAGTGGTGCACACCTTTAATTCCTGTGACTCAGGAGGCTAAGGTAGGAGTATCACGAGTTCAAAGCCAGAGATGTCCTGTGCAACTCAGACCCTGTCTCAAAATAAAAAATAAAAAAGATGGTGGAATGAGGCTCATTCATAGAGTACTTGCCCAGCATGTGTGATGCCCTGGCTCAACATACCCAGTACTGGCAAAAAAAAAAAAAAAAGTGTAAAGATTATAATGACTATACAGTAAGAAAGAAGGGGTCAGTAAGTTCTTGAAAACGGGGCTGGGGTTTAGCTCAGTTGGTAGAGTGTTGTTCTCTAGTCTCTGGGGCCCTGGATTCTATCCCCAGCACCACAAGAACAGGAGAAGGATGTGGCAATTACTGCTGAGGCAATCCCAAAACAATCAGCCATTAAAAACCCTATGAGGGTCACTATGAGTTGGACACCACTCGACAGCACCTAACAACAACAACAGCATACAAATCAAACAAGAAATGCCTTAGACCTATTGCTCTTCTCCACAGGTCATTCATGTCACACTTTGAGAGCTTTGGGATTTACCCAGAAGGTTAATATGGAGAGAGTGGTGGTGTGGGCCTGTAATCCCAGCACTCAGGAGTCGGAGTTAAACGCAAGAGGGAGTTCTCTGCTAGCCTACGTTACATAGATAGTTCAAGGCCAGTCTGGGCTATAAAGTGAGACCATTTGTCAAAAACAAAACAAACAACAACAACAAAAGAAAAAACAGAACAAACACATAAGATATGTGGAATGTCCATCATGATTAATGGAGAGAGGCAGCATTACCGAACGTGCAGATGAGTATTACACAAAAATGCCCAGTGGCTCACACCTACAATCCCACCAACTCAGGAGGCTGAGACGGGGATTGCAAGTTCTAGGCCAGAGGCAACCTATGTAACTTCATAAGACCCTGTCTCAAAAAAAAAAAAAAAAAGTTCTGGAAAACAAGGATAGATGAAAATTTTCTATGTTCAAACATTGAATAACAAAGTTACTAGGATAGTGATATACATAATATTAAAGAGACTACACATAACAATTATAGATGATTTGTTATGGTATTTAAGGAATAGGAATTACTATGTTATTTCAGAAACTTCCTATTCTGGAGAAGGGAAAATACTGTAGAGGGTATTGTTACATCAGTTGAAAAAATTGATACACAGGTGGTAGATTGAAATATCAGAGGATATCCCTATTAGGAAGTACACACTGAAGTATTTTGGGGTAAAAAACTATAATATATGTATTACTCCGTTGGTTCAGGAAAAAAAGACTGTGTATTCAAATAATAAGACCAATAGGGTAAAATGTCAACAATAGCAAATCCAGAGAAAGAACATACAGATGTTTCTTGTTCTGTTTTTATTTTTTACACCCTTCCATAAGTTTAAAATTATTTCCAGATGAAAGGTTTTTCTTTCTTTCTTTCTTTCTTTCTTTTTAAGGGTGCTAGAATAAAAAGGGGTTACATATTGAAACTATTTGTAAGTTAATGGGCAGGAATTGGTCCTCAAATGTGGGCAAAAAAATAATAATCTCAACATACTGACTTTGAATTATTATGCCTGTTCTCAGATAGTTTTTCTCCTTTTAGTAATACAAAATCGTCTGTTACTATAATGTTGTTGTTGTTGTTAGGTGCCGTCGAGTCGTGTCCGACTCATAGCGACCCTCATAGGGTTTTCAATGGCAGATTATTTCGGGATTGCCTTGGGAGTGGGTTGCCACATCCTTCTCCCATTTTCATGGTGCTGGGAATCGAACTTGGGACCTCAGAGACTGCAGAGCGGCGCTCTACCCACTGAGCTAAATCCCAGCCACCTGTTACTATTACAGACATTCTGAAAACTTTGAGCCATAAAACTTATCAAAATGCATGTTTATAGCAAAATCAGTAATTGTTTTTCCTTATGTATGTGTGTACGGATCTTTGCAACTGCTACTCATGAATTAAGAATGAAATGGATTCTGTAATTGGACTCATAGGCAACTTTGTTTTTTAAGTGAGTGTCTTTCCCATTGCATTTTAGGGAATGTGAAGTATTCTCTAAGAACCATCCTGCACCATTCTCAAAAGTCATTACTTTCCACAAGAAGGAACCATTTGAACTAGAAGCATTTTATACTAATTTGCATGAAGTGCCTTACCCTGATCCAAGAATTGGTAAGAAAAACTCAAGAAAAAAATTTTCCATAATTTTTGGCCTTTATTTATAAACAACATGTAGAATCAAGAAAACAAATAGGCATTTCAACTCAGCCAGCCCTGGATTTTTAAAGAAAATTATTCATACTATTTTCTTATCATGCACTTTTTAGTGTTGAGTTTATTTCTAGAATAACAGCATGTTTGAGTACTCTCCTTTCTTTTTATTTTTTTTGGATTTTTGAGACAGAGTCTCACTGTTAGCTCTAGCTGGCCTGGAACTCACATTGGTCCTCCTACTTTAGCCTCTGGAGTCCTGAGATTACAAGCATGCACCACCACACCCAGCTAGGTTTGAGTATTCTTCATTTATCCTGACTTCCATATTTAAAATGCTCTATAATTAACCAGGTGTCACTTATGCCTGTAATCCCAGTGACTCAGAGGCAGAGCCAGGAGGATCGCGAGTTTGAAGCCAGAGGCAGCTCAGGAGACCCTGATTCAAAATAGAAAATAAAAAATGGGCTATGGGAGCATCCCAGTGGTAGAGCACTTGCTAAGTATATACGAAGCCCTGGGTTCAAGCCCCAAGTAATGCAAAAAAATAAGTAAATAAAATACTCTATAACTGGCTGAAAAGTTTATTTGAGGATTACTTGTTCATAGAAAAACTTTTTAGCCAACTTGAAATTGTGCTGCCAGATTACTATTCTGATTTTATACTTTGCCCATTGGCAAGAACTAGAATCTGTATTTTGGGATTAATATGAAAGTGAGAGGGCTGGGATTTAGCTCAGTGGGTAGAGCGCTGCGCTGCGGTCTCTGAGGTCCTGAGTTCAATTCCCAGCACCGCAAAAAGGGGAGAAGGGCCTGGCAATCCACTCCCAAGGCAATCCCGAAACAGCCATTGAAAACCCTATGAGGGTCACTATGAGTCAGATACTGACTCAACAGCACCTAACAATGAAAGTGAGAATAGGAGGATATAATATCCACTTTGCCTACAACCATACTACTATGGCGTCCAATCCTAACATCTCAAAAGCTGAGCAGGATCAGACCTGGTTAGTACTTGGATGGGAGACTGCCTGGGAACGCCAGGTGCTATAAGCTTAGGAGAAGGACCCAGCAACCCACTCAGAAAAAACAATCAGCCATTGAAAACCCTATGAATAGCAGAGAAGCACTGATAGTAGTGTTTCTTTTGTTGTACATAGGGTCTCAGTGAGTTAGGACGCCAACAGTGGCACCTAACAACAAAAACAGTACCCGTTTTAACTGTATAATCTTTTCAGATGATATAAAACAAAATGATTTTATGGTATTTAAAAGAGAAATTATTAAATTAAATTTTTTCTTTATTGTTAGGCTAAAAAGCAGATTGTAAATATTTTCAAGTCTATTACAACAAAAACAACATTATTTAAAGCAGCAGAAGTTATTGAAAGTTATGTTAGTTTTGCTAGGGCTATTGGAATAAGTCCTACAAACTAGATGGATTAAACAACAGAAATTTACTTTCTTAAAAAGTGGGCTGAAGGTGTAGCTCAGTGGTCCAGCGCTTGCAGAGCATGGAAGCGCAAGGCCCTGCGTTCAACCCCCAGTACCGCAAAAAAAAAAAAGAAAAAAGAAAAAGAAATTTACTTTCTCTGTTGTGGGAGCCAGAGTTCTAAAATCAAGGTATAGGAAAGTATGGTTCCTTCTGAGGGTTGTAAAGGAAGGACCCATTCCAGGCCCTTCTCTTTGGTTTGTAGCTGAGCAGTGTCACATTCACATGCCATTCTCTCACATATGTATGTGTGTCTGTTTCCAGATCATGTTTGATTAGAGCCTACCCTAATGTCCTCATTTTAATTATTGTCGTTAGACGCTGTCAAGTTTGTATCCGACTCATAGTGACCCTACATACAACAGGCAAAACACTATTGTCAGTGCTTCTCTGCTCTTCATAGGGTTTTCAATGGCGGATTGATTTTTGGGAGTGGGTTGCCGGGTCCTTCTCCCAAGCCTACAGTATCTGGGGTTCCTAGGCAGCTCCCATCCAAGTACTAACCAGGCCCGACCCTGCTTAGCTTTCGAGATCTGATGGGATCAGATGCCGCAGTGCTACAGCTGTAGGCTCATTTTAATTATCTCTTTAAAAACTCTTAAGTCCAAATACAGTCAACATTATGAGGTACTACAGGAAGGGTTAGAACTTCACCATACAGATTTTGGGACACAGTTCCTCCCATAAAAATGGCCAGCTGAATATTTCACTACCCAATTTTGTTTTGCTTGGTATTCTCTCTCTCTTCTATTAGGTATCATTAAAATCTAAAAATGTTTGGAATTGCTTTGCTTATGAATTACCAGGGTGATTATGATTTGTAAAGCTCATAGAAAAATGTTAATATATATTTTGTTTTCAAACTCAGAAATTAATTTTGTTATTTTGGTTTTAGAGTAGCAATATTATAAAATTGTAACAAATTATTTTTCCTTTCAATCAAATTTCCCTTGGTTAAAATCCCAACTCTCTTTTTTTCTCTTATTAATGATTAGGGGCAAATTACTTAACCTTTTTGAATCTTAATACCACACTTGTTATAATGTAAAGAAGATAATCTGGGGGTAGTGCCTATAATGATCAGGCTATGATCATAATTTCATAGTTATCTGAAAAATCACAGTCAAATTATTGAATGAAGAATTGAATGAGTTTGATCTGAGGCTCATGTACTGATCAGAGCTGTTTCTTTCCTTAAGGGAGCTTCACTATTCAGAATGTTTTTCCACAGTCTGA
Organism: Pedetes capensis; assembly: GCA_007922755.1. Lineage (NCBI taxonomy): Eukaryota > Metazoa > Chordata > Mammalia > Rodentia > Pedetidae > Pedetes > Pedetes capensis. The sequence goes on from VMDO01007332.1 coordinate 62,766, forward strand.
TGGTGATAGTTCCAAAGTAAAGGTTAAAGTTCGTATTAACATCCATGGAATCTTTAATGTGGCAAGTGCATCAGTAATTGAGAAGCAAAATTTGGAAGGCGATCACAGTGATGTTCCTATGGAAACAGAAACTTCATTTAAGAATGAAAGCAAAGATGATGTGGTATGTAGAAATCCTATCTCAAGGTTCTTGTAATTGATAATATATACAGTACCTTAATCATGTTGTTACCGTTAACATGCTGTCGAGTTGGGTCCAACCCATAGAGACCTTATGTACAACAGACAAAACACTCCCTGACACTGTGCCACTCCTGGCACTATTGTCAGTGCTTGTCTGCTATTCTTAGGGTTTTCAATGGCTGATTGTTTTCAGAGTGGGCTGCCAGGTCCTTCTCCCATCTTAATCATAACTAGTGCTTTACTAGTCAAACACATTAATTTCTGAGGTTTGGCTTTGAGTTTCTGCTGTAGGATCAATGTATATTTTGTTTTTATAAAAGTGTTAAAGGATAATTTTTATTTTAAAAAGTGCTCCACATCTTTCATGTTGTCCTTTACTTTTTAGGGACTTACACATCTTTCATAGCATTATATAGAGGAAGGGTATGAGTTTGAAATCATCTTAAATTTCTGATTGTCCACTAAACACATATATTTTATTATGGCTAAATTTTTAGCTTATATGTAAAACCAATAAAAATAAGTTTTGTTCTATACATTTATTTCTAGACTGAGAATACATGCTTAAGAAAGAATTCTTCAGCCAGGCACTATGGCTCATACCTGTAGTCTTAGCAGCTTGGGAGGGTCATGAGTTTGATGCCAGAGGCAGCCTGCTCTACTTAGTGAAACTCTATCTCAAAATATTTTTTTGTTGTTGCCGTTGGTTTTTTTTTGTTTGTTTGGTTTGGTTTTTTTTTGTTTTTGTTTTTATTTTTTTTGTAGTACTAGAGGTTGAACCCAGGGCCTCGTGCTTGCATGCTCTGCAAGTGCTGGACCACTGAGCTGCACCCCCATCCCATTTTTTTACTTTTTTGAGACAGGGTCTTGCCAAATTACGCAGACTGCCTCTGATCTTGAACTTGCAATTCTCCTGTCTCCGCCTCCCAAGCTTTAAAATATTTTTTGAAAAGAGGTGGTGAACTGAGGGTGCAGCTCAGTGATGGAGCACTTGCCTAGCATGCATGAGGCCCCAAGTTCAACCCTTCAGTATTACAAAGAAAAAAGATTTATTTTCAGCGTGTTTTAAGGGACATCTGTCAGTAAACAGAGGAATATACTATTTATTCAATAACATTCAGATATAGATTTTCTACTTTTTGGTCTTTTGGGACAGGGTTTCTGTATGTAATCCAGGTTGCCCTTGAACTTGGGATCTTCCTGCTTAAGCCTTTGGAGAGCAGGGACTGCAGGCATGTACCACCATGCTGTCCTCTCTACTTTTTCCTCATAAAAGAGTTATGGGACACTGAATTTGCTCTTAGTGTGCTATAGTTGAAAGAATATTTGAGGAACTTGATTATATTGCATTGCACAAAGTTTTCACCTTTTTGTCTGTGTTGTTTGTTGCTATTACTGCTTGTAAATTACTATCAATGGCAGTTGTTGGATTTTTTTTCCAGTCATAGTTGAAGATCAGCCCTAGATTTTTCCTCTATTTGTGTATGTTAAGAATGGGTATTCGAGCCAGGCATGGTGATGAGGGCTTATAGTCCCAGGTACTTGAGAGGTTGAAGTGATACAGTTGCTTGAGCCCATGAATTCGAGACCAGCCTGGGCAGCATAGCAAAATCTCATCTTAAAAAAAAAGAGAGGGAAGAGGTTGTTTGTTAAATTTTAACAATTTGTTTTTATAAAAGTTTTCTCCAGTCTTTGAAGGATGTCTTTTTGGGGTTGGGTTGGGTTGGGTTTTTCTGTTTGTTCTCTCTCTCTCTCTCTCTCTCTCTCTCTCTCTTTCTCTCTTTTTCTCTCTCTCTCTGTGTTCATATTTATACTATAATTTATTGCATGCTTTGTGACCAAAGGTATGGGCCTGGCAACAGGGCACTCAAACCAGCATGATGGATCCTTTGGCATGAGAAGTGAAGGACAAATTATGATGAAAATGAAAGTATAACAATGTTAACATGACAAAAATTTGCATGAGGGTCGGGCGTGGTGGCGCACGCCTGTAATCCCAGCGGCTTAGGAGGCGGAGGCGGGAGGATCGCAAGTTCGAGACCAGAGGCAGTCTGCGTAATTTAGCGAGACCCTGTCTCAAAAAGTAAAAAAAATATGGGCTGAGGTGCAGCTCAGTGGTCCAGCACTTGCAGAGCATGCAGGCGTGAGGCCCTGGGTTCAACCCCCAGTACCGCAAAAAAAAAAAAAAAAAAATTGCATGAGGACATGAGCAATATTTGTAGGTACATATTAATAATGACTTGCCATGAAAGGAAAACTTTAGCAAACTTATAAATTTGATCTAATTTATAATTATTTCACGCTTCTCTTCTCAGTACATTAAAAAGATCACATCTGTTAGTATATAAAGTTGGAACCAATTGAGAAACTAAAAACATGTACAGCAGTCTTAGAAGAAAATACATATCAAACAGGAAAAAATGTCATTTTAACAATTACAATATGATCTTTTCTTTTAAATTGATCAAAATTCAACCACCAGCTTATTAAGGACTTAATTTAAAGACCATGACTTTTTTTTCATGCTTCTCATATATCATTTTGTTATCACTTCATTCCTTATTTAACCTGTTAGTGAAGATGCAATTTTTCATAGATTAACATAGGGACAATATCTTATGTCAGACATGTAAGTTTAATCTATTAAGAATGATTTATTAAAAAAGACTTTTTTTTACTAAAGTAGCACTTTGTATGCTTTTTTTTTTTTGCAGTACTGGGGGTTGAACCCAGGGCCTCACTCTTGCGTGCTTTGCAACTGCTGTACCACTGAGCTGCACCCCCAGCCCATTTTTTTACTTTCTGAGACAGGGTCTCACTAAATTATGCAGACTGCCTCTTGTCTCAAATTTGCAATCTTCCTGTCTCCCGCTCCTGCTTCTGCCTCCAGAGTCTCTGGGATTACAGGCCTGCGCCACCATGCCCAGCATTATATGCCTTTTAATACTAGTTATTCCTAACTATTTTACTCCCCCCCCTTTTTTGTAAGTATCTCTGCTGAGACTTTTAGTTTTGTCTATATAGTGTTAGTGAATAGTTATAGTGTTAGTGAATCTTGAGAACTGAAAATAAAACAAAAACAGTGTAGTATCCACTAATATAGCACTTACTGTCTATTTTAACCATTTATTATTTATTACTTCTATTTGTCTGTGGGCTGGAGATCCAGTTAGCTTGTTTTTTTGGTTAATGATATTTGGAAATGGACTTAACTCACTCATGAGTAAATACAGTACTTGAATTTGTCACATCTGTTCTGGTCACTCAGATATTTGTTAACAAGAATGTTTTTGAGCTGATTATAGTGATGTACGCCTATAATCCCAGTGACTCAGGAGGTAGAGGCAGGAGGATTACAAGATCGAGGCCTTTTCTCAGGATTAAAAAAAAATTTTAAAAGAGACTGGTGGTACAGCCCAGTGGTAGAGCACTTGCAAAGTATGTGAAAGTCCCTGGGTTCATCTCCCTAGTACAAAAAAAAAATGTTTTTCTAAATAGATAAAATGTTCCTAAATATTTCTTTCATAATTTGTATAATTAAGGAGGTAAAAGGCAATTAAGATTATAGATCATATGCTTAGTATTGTTGACAAGCACATTCATATATATTTTATCTCCTTTTAAAATAGCTGATATAATTAAATTGTAATTTATTATCCTTCCTAGTGTAAGGACTGATGTTAGTCCCTTGTGTAGAAAACATCCTGTGAATTTTATTCTTTGTTTGATTTTTATTTTGTTTTGAGACAGAATCTCACTGTGTTTCCCATGCTGGCCTGGAACTTGAGATCCTTCTGCCTGAACTTCCTGAGTAGCTTGGATTATAGGCTTGTGCCATAATATCCAACCTGTGTACTTCGTTGTTGTTGTTGTTGTTGTTGTTGTTGTTGTTGTTGTTTTCTTTTTGTTGTTTTATTGAGTTAAGGTCTTATTATGTAACACAGGCTGACCCTGAACTCAAGATCCTCCTCTCTCAGCCTCCCAAATGCTGGGATTATAGGTGTGCACCACCACACCTGGCCTTTTGTTTGTTTGTGACAGAGTCTTGCTATGTAGGCCAAGCTGACCTCAAATTTGTGATCCTCTTTCCTCAGCCTCCCAAGTGCTGGGATTATAGGACTGTAACATCATGCCAGGCATTACTTTATTTCTTAATGGTTCCCTCTAGGGCTTTTCTCTTTAACTCTGTATCCAGAAGTTTAAAAAGGGGGTTAACATTTAAGTATCAATATACAATCATCTGTCCCTTTGCCCCATAAAAGTGAACCAACTCAGAGTAGACTCAGGAAGCTAATTGTTTATAGTTGTAGCACATGCGTCTAATCCCAGCAACTCAGGGGGCTGAGGCAAGAGGATCACAAGTTTCAGAACAGAGGCAACCTGTATAACTTAATGATTAGTGAGACTCTGTCTCAAAATTAAAGAATTAAAATAAGCTGAAGGTGCAACATAGTGATAGAGCACTTGCAAAGTATCTGCATGACCCTGTGTTCAGCACCAAGTACTGCTAATAATAATAACAATGCTTTAACTGGAACAAGATCCAGATTCAGTTTGAAGCCATACCATCTGAAGATAGGACTAAACACAAACCCAAATGTAACCTGAACCCTGTAAACTTTAACATATTGAACCCCACACCTGAACTTGAACCCAATTTTTCACGGGTTTGAAGCTCTAGTCCTGGTTGTTGCCTGAAAATAATCTACTGACTTTTTTTGGTAAGATAAAAATGCCGTCACAAAACTTGGAAAATAGGTGTCAGTGGCTCATAAGAAAATACTGAACACCCATTTAAAACAAATACTGGGTCAATAATGCTCTTGATGGAGTGATTCAGAAGAGTTGAATTCTAAATGTGAAGAACTTTTAGAAATACCTTAACCACTTTATTTGGTTTATCTTTCTTTTCTGTATAAATATATAAAAAGGTATAGGAGAAGGACATGGCAGCCCACTCCTGATACAATCCTGAAACAATCTGCCATTGAAAACCCTACTAATGGCAGAGAAGCATTGACACAGTGTCAGGGAGTGTTCTGTTCTGTTGCACATAGGGTTACTGTGAGTCAAACCCAACTCAATGGCACCTAACAACAACAACATATAAAAAGGTATAAATGCTTAAGAGGTATAAATATAGAAGCAATGGGTATAAATATATAAGTACAAATGTATAAGTAAGTATATTTATGAAGAGTTATAAATATACAAATAGAAACATTCTTTCAATAAGTACAAAATAAAAATTCTAAGTGATAAAATATTGTGATTATGTAATTGACAGCAGTTTTTTCTTAAAAATTAAGAGTTAATAAAATATTTGTGTCTTCTAGAATGACTCCAACTCAGCATGATCTCACTTTTTGTACCTTTTACCATGGCTTTGGGAGGTTATAGAGTTTGAAAGAAGGAGTTGCAATATAAAAAATCATTGATTTTTTTCTCCCAAAAATTACTTTCTGGCCTGTTTTTCTCTTTGGCATTTATTCAGAATAGTTTTTAGAGTATTACATATTTGTTTAAGTCTAGAAACAGTGGAAGACCTCAATTATTCTAATTACTATACTCTAATATTACTTCTTTGCAGGAGGATAGTGTGGTGGATTGTATAGGATAGGATAGGATTAAGAAGAGTCCAGAAAAATTGTTTGCCAAATGGAGAATGTAGGGGAGAGGGGCAGTTATTGGCTGAAAATTTATTTTTTAGACATAAGAAGCAAAAATCTTGCCAGACATGGTGGTACACGTCTGTAATCCCTGCACTTGGGAGGCTGAGGCAGGAGGGGTGACATGAGTTCGAAGCCAACAATCCTGGTCTGCATAGTGAGTTCCAGGCCAGCCTGGGCTACACAGAGAGGCCCTATCTCAAAAGTAAGAGAGAAAGAGAGAAAAAGGGGAGGGGGAGGAAAAAAAGTTTACATTTTAATAATTTAGGTATCTATTGTAACGGTTTTGATGAATTTCAGTATTTTACTAAATTTAAAAAGAATGTAATTGTGTGAGTCATAGATTTTATAGCTTTTTCATTTTATTTTCCGATATCAAGTTCTTTATAAACATTTCTAGTGTCAAGTTGAATGCATTCTTTTATTTTCGTTTGTGAATTCTGATTTGTAAGTTTGATTTGAGAACAATTTCCTATGTATTTTGCAAGAATGAAACAAGTTATTTACATAGCATCAGATAGATCTTTTTATATTACTTGTTAATCTTTGTTATTTGTTGTTATTCTCATTTAGAAAATGAGCTTCTACTTTACTGTGTTCACACATGTCAAAACAGTCTTAAGCTCTAAAATGCAGGTTATTTTTTAGGAGAAAGATTGTATTTATTATCAGTTACACATTTCTTTTCAGGATAAAATGCAGATTGACCAAGAAGAAGGAGGTCATCAAAAATGTCATGCTGAACACACTCCAGAAGAAGAAATTGATCAGACAGGAGCCAAAACAAAGGTTTGGTTTACTATTTCTGTTGTTGCTAGTTGCCATCAGGTTGGGTCCGATTCATAGCGATCCTATGTACAACAGAATGAAACACTACCATGAACGAACACAAGATCAGAAAGAGAAACAACACATGTTCTCACTCATATGAGGGAGCTGACTCAAAATTACAAGAAGGAAAAATCCTACTCAAAGGTCAGATCATAATAAAGGGGCGGGGGGAGGGAAGATAAGAATGATGTCAATATAAATGGACTAGAAATCGCATGTAATTGTTCTAACAAGATAAAAACAAAGACCACTACAGGAAAAATTTCTATCTTAAACAGAAGTGGAACCCAAGGACATATAGAAAAATACTACATAGTAAAAGATAGAGAAGACTTGGATGGGAAACTTAGATGGGAAGGGGGGGAGGGGGGAACATAGGGCAGGGTAAGGGGTAACCTATATGAATAATGTTTATCAAATTGCATATATGAAAATTGTCACAAATGAAAATTGTCACAATGAAAAGCATGTCAAAATGAATCACATTATGATGTACATTAAAAATTTCTAATAAAAAAAAAAGCAAAAAAAAAAAAAAAGAATGAAACACTACCTGACACTGCCATGCCCAGCACTGCGTCAGTGCTTCTCTTATTCATAGGGTTTTCAATGGCTGATTGTTTGGGGAGTGGGCTGCTAACAAACTTCTTCCATTTTTGCAGTGATAGACATTGAACCCAGGGCCTTAGAGATTACAGAGCAGTACTCTCTACCAACTGAGCTAAACTCCAGTACTTATATAGCTATGGAGAGGTGGTTTATTTTTATTTTTATTTTTATATTTTTGGTTTGCTTTTGAAACAAAATCTAAATGTGTTGCTAAGACTGGGATCAACCTCATGATTATCCTGCCTCAGCTTTCTAAGTTGCTTAGATTACACACATGTGCCACTACATGCAACTTGAGACTCATATTTTGAATTAGCTGATTTATTTTATAATGCTTGCTTTTAATATACTTAATGTTTTAAATTTTAGTACTCTGGAAAAGTATGTTGTTGTTAGGTGCCGTCGAGTCGGTATCCGACTCATAGCGACCCTCTGTACAACAGGGGAAACACTATTATCAGTGCTTCTCTGCTGTTCATAGGGTTTTCAATGGCAGATTGATTTTTGGGAGGGGGTTGCCAGGTCCGTCTCCCAAACCTGCAGCACCTGGTGTTCCCAGGCGGTCTCCCATCCAGGTACTAACCAGGCCCGGCCCTGCTTAGCTTCCGAGATCTGACGGTATCGGATTCCACAGGGCTACCGCTGCAGGCGTCTGGAAAAGTATAGAAAGCTTATAACCACAATAAATACATTTCAGTGTTTCAGTAGGAAGATTTTTGAAGAATCACCCCTATAATACAAGTGACATTGTCTGTTGGATACGGAATAATGTATTTTTTTGGTAACTTTTTTTTCCTCATTAAAAAAGCACACGATCTCAAAGAAAATGTGAAATAGAATAAGTCAAAGGAAAGGAACTTAGTCTACTGTGCCGTGCATCTCAGAATTAACCACTCAGGCATTTTGGTGCATATCATAGAATATTTCCTTTGTACAAAATTATTTTTAAATGTAAAATATTAGATGATAAATAACTATTATTGAGAGTAGTTATTTTACTCTCAACCATTGCCAAAGACATCATAGCCAAAGAAATAGGAAGGAGAGACCCGGTCCGTATTACCCTGAAAAGTATAGTTCCAGTTCCATTTCTCCCCTGAACCCTATCCCTTCCATCTCTAGGCAACCATTAATCTATTTTGTTTCTGTAGATTTGCCTGTTCTGGATATTTATATAAGTACACTTCAAATACACTTACTCTTGCTGCCTTTTTTTTAAGATACTAGGAGTTGAACCCATTTATGTTTACAAGTACTCTACCACTGAAGTGCACTCTCACCCCATTTTTTTACTTTTTGAGACAGAGTCTCACTAAGTTAGACTGCCTCTGGCATCGAAGTTGCAATCCTCCTGCCTCTGCCTCCCTAGTCACTGGGATTAAAAGCATGTGCCACTATACTCAGCTACTCTTGCTTTCTTTCACTAAGCATAGTGACTTCAAGCTTCATCCTTGTTACAGGATGTGTCAATATTTCATTCCTTGTTATGGCACAATATTCCATTATATGAATGCATACGACAGTTTTTCATTAGTTGATGGACACTGTTTTTGTATTTTTTTTACTATTATGAGTAATGTATGAATGATCATGTGTGAACTTTTGTATGAGTGTGCTTTCATTTTTCTTGGGCAAATGTAGAAATGGGATTTCTAGTTCGTGTATTATCTCTGTGTTTAACATTTTTTAAGAACTTCCCAGCTGTTTTCAAAAAATGCTATAACATATTAACAGTCTCACCAGCAATTTAAGAGAAGGGTTCAAGTTTTTCCACATCCTTACCATCCTAACCTCCTGTGTTACTTTCCTTTTTTACAAATTAAAGCCATCAGGGCTGAGGGTTTAGCTCAGTTGGTAGAGTGCTTGCTTAGCACACACCAAGGCCCTGGGTTCAATCCCCACCACCACGAGAAAAAATTAATTAAAACCATCATACTGTCTGTGAAGTGGCAACTCATTATAGTTTTGATTTATCTTGCCAACTTAATAATTTCTATTTAGAAAGGATTTAGCATACACAGAATATAAAATACCATCAGGATTAAAGTAGTATTTTAAAATAAAGCTTGTTGTTGTTGTTAGATGCCATGGAGTCGATTCCACATCATAGTGACACTATGTAGAACAGAATGAAATACTCCCCAACACTGTGCCATGCCCAGCACTATGTCAGTGCTTCTCCGCTGTTCACAGGGTTTTCAGTGGCTGATTGTTTTCAGGATTGTTTCAGGAGTAGGCTGCCAGGTCCTCCTCCAAAAATCAAGCTTGGTAGATAGTAATAGTTTTGTTTGACTTTATTTTTTTGTTTTATCTCCAAAACCACTCTTAAATTTATTTTTAAGCTAGTTTTAGAAACTAACACTTTGAATTTCTTTTACAGACAGCTTCCTCAGAAAAACAAGACCGGATAAATCAGACCATTAAAAAAGGAAAAGTCAAGAATATTGATCTACCTATCCAGAGTACCCTGTATAGACAGCTGACCCAAGATCTTCTCAATAGCTACATTGAAAATGAGGTATATAAATCTGAGTTGATGTTGAAATAGGTGGTAATGCATTCTGATATTTTTTGATTATCTCCAAACTGGGAAAACAATCTATAATTCACAAGGAATTATTAAGCATACTGCCACACTACATTATTTTTGACAAAATATTGAGTTGTATTGATGTCATATACAGTAACTTTCTTCTTAGTTATATGAAAAACTGTCTCCACTATTGAGAAAAACTTTCTGAAGCTAATGATTCCTACCTCCCCCCCTTTAATCTATCTTTAACAATAACACTCAGCACACATCTGGATAAGTATTAACAGGGCCTTTTTTGAAATATATGGTCCTTAAAGATTAAGGCTCTGTTTAAAATGATTTGACTTTTATTAAATATTTTTAAAAATCTGTTGTCATTCTTGACATTTTCTTACATGTTCTTATGTTGAGTTCTTACATGTTGAGTTTTACAATCTCTTGAAGACATGAGTTTTGTTTCTTTACTGATAAGTGTGTAAGAAGTAATTTATATTTATTTTTAAAATGTACTTTAAAGTGGTAATTTCTAATTTCTGCAAGCTTGACTGGGTTTAAGAGGTCAGTCTTTGAAGTGTCCTATATTCTCCCTCCTCCTGTGACTTATTATATCAAAGATTTTAACTTTACATTGCTGACTTTTTTAGAATGTGTATCTCACCTATCAATAATTAAAAGTTATATTTTATGTAAAGCAAGCATTCCTGGAGAGCTTGTATAATTCAAAATTTATATGTCTGGAGAATAATTATTCCAAAGAAATGAATTGTAGGGAACCACAGTTGTGGCAGATTTTGTGTATAAAATCAGATTTTTCTTAATATTTAAATGTCTTTTTATTTTAATTTTTATTTTAAATTTATTTTTATTTTAAATTTTTAAATTTAAATTAAATTTTTAAATTCTTTTTATTTTAAATTTATAAATGTCAACCCATTATAGTTTATAAAGGGATTCTTATGTATAAAATACTGTTTTATTAAAGTGAAATTTTTGTTCAAGTATTAGAATCTGCAGAGTCTTTGCTTTTGATTAAAATAATTTTTGTTAACATCTTTAAACACTTTGGTATTTTAATCTTCTAAATAAACCTGTGAGGTGTAGGTACTGTTTCAGGTTTATATTTTACAGATGACAAAACTGAGGGATAAGTACACTAAACCACCCAGGGTCAGAGAGTAACTTTTATATTGGGATCCAAGTGATCATTCTCCAAAGCTCAGCATCAAAACCACAATACTAGATCCCAAGGGTAACGTGTATTCAGCACCAGGTGCATGCCAACCACTATAGTAAATATTTTACATGGAGTAGAACAATTGTATTAACAGCCTTATAAAAGATAAAATTATACTCTGTAATTCTAAAGTAAGAAAACTGAGATTAGGTGACTTTCCTGCTATTACAGGCTAATAAGTGGAGAACCTAGGGTTTGAATCTGAGTATGTATAATGACAAAGACCATGTTTTTTGTTTTTGTTTTTTGTTTTGTCTAACACCTTAAAGATATAATTCACATATCCATACAGTTCATTCACTTACACAATTCAGTGATTTTTTTATTTTTAAAATTGTTAAAATATATGTAACATAAAACTTTCCATTTTAAAACCATCTTGAATATACATTTTAGTGGCATTAATTATATTCACAGTATTGTACAACCATCACCAAGATTTATGAAACTTTTTCTTTGTCCCAGATAAGAAACTATGTAACCATTAAATTACATCTCCCCATGCCTCTCTTCTCTCAGTCCACAGTAAACTGTAATCTACTCTCTGTGAATTTGAATGATCTAGATAACTCATATAGTTGAACAATACAATATTTGTTCTTTTGTGTTTGGCTTGTTTCACTTGGTATATTTCACAGTTTGCCCTATATTGTATGTCAGAACTTCATTCCTTTTTGAGACTGAATGTACGTATATACATTCCCCTTGTATGTATAAACGCTTTGTTTATCCCTTCATTTGTTAATGGACACTTGAGTTGCTTCTACTTTTTGGCTATTGTGGCTAACACTGCAACTAACATTGGCATGCAAGTATATGTTGAGTCCTTGCTTCCAATTCCTTTGTGTATATACTCAGGAGTAGAATTGCTAGGTCAGGAGTGAAATAATAATTCTCTATTTAGGTTTTTGAGAAACCTTCAAACTGTTTCTATGGTGGTTACAGCATTTACATTCCCACCAGCAGTGTACAAGGGTTCCAGTCTCTCCCCAAACTCTTTAGTACTTATTTCTATTTTTTTAGTATATTCCTCTTATTATGTATAGAAGTGGTGTCTCATGGTTTTGATTTACATTTCTCTAATGCTTATTCTTATGACAATCTGAAACTTTCTGAATAGGGGAAGATGATAATGCAAGATAAGTTAGAGAAAGAAAGAAATGATGCCAAAAATGCTGTTGAAGAGTATGTATATGATTTTAGAGACAAACTGGGCACCGTCTATGAAAAATTCATCACTCCAGAAGTAAGCCTGAATTTTATATTGTTATAAGAACTATTTAAATGTTTATTTGAAGATCCTATTTTAAATTGTTAAAAGTGTATCAAAATTGTTGTCAATTTTCTTGAGCATATATGATATATGAGGGTGGTTCTTAGATATATGTCCAAACTGTAGGAGTGTGGTAAAAAAACATGTTTATGAATAGAAATCACAAAAATATGAAATTTAATTTGAAAAGAACCTCATTCCTTGTGACTTTTATTTCTAAGGAAGGTATTTGTAATTCATGTCTCTTAAATGTATAACTAGGACATGAATAGATTGTCTGCAATATTGGAAGACACAGAAAATTGGCTTTATGAAGAAGGAGAGGACCAACCTAAACAAATTTATGTGGATAAACTTCAAGAATTAAAGGTAAAATTTTAAAGATCCCTGTTAGTGTTAAATAAAATATTAAGTTCCCTAAAAGTTAGGGTTTAAAAGCACAATTTATTTTTTTAAGTTCATTTTTTCTTTGGAAGGTAAAAATTATATACATTTATGGTAAGCAACATGATTTGATATAGATACACATCGTGGAATGACTCAGTCAAGCTTAATTCTAATATATGTAGCTCTCATGGAACTTCTCCCCTTGCTCCCTTCTTCTTGGTGAGAATACTTAAAATCTACCCTGAGCAGTATTCAAATATATCATGTATTATTACTAAGTGTAATCACCATGCTATACAATACATCTCTTAGACTTATTTTTCCTGGCTAAGTGAAATATTGTACACATTGGCCAACATCCTCCCATTCCTCTCACACCCCAACTGGTAACCACCATTTTACTCTGCTTTTGTGAGTCTGACCTTTTTGTATTTGACATGTAAGTAAAATTACGTGTTATTTATCTTTCTGTGCTTATTTCACTTAGCTTAGTATCCTCTAGATTCGACCAGGTTTTCCCACATAACAGGATTTCATTAAGGCTGAATAGTATTTCACTATATGCACACAGCACATTTCCTTCATCCATTCATAAAGATATTCCATCTCTTTGCTTTTATGAGTAATGATGTGAGGAATTTGAGAGTGCAAGTAGCACTTCAACATTCTGATGTTATGTACTGTGCATATACACACCCAGTAGTGGGGTTATTTAGATAGATATTTTTAGGAAGTGTGTAAGAGGTTCTTAAGTCAGAGGTGTGTAAGGGGAAGATTCCTTAATTTTAAAAGCATTTTGAGAAGGGACCAATAGTACATGATAATTGAAATCAAATGTATAATCGTACATGCACAGATACAAATGTTTAGCAGATGACCATAGTATTACCTTTACACAATCTGTATATTACTGAGATGTCTTTAAGAAATATTTATCAGCTTGACCTCTTATACATTAGAAAAGTTACCCTTGACTGATCACCCTGTTTTTCTCACCCTTCACTGGATTGATTCTGGGGAGTAATGTCATAGCAGTGTGTTGTATTTTTGTAGAGCAACTGGTGGAGACACCTGACCAGCCAAGGCCTTCACAAATAGCACCACTGCTCTTGAATGTCCTTTCAGAAAGAAATAGGACTTGGCCACCAGGTCCCCTTTTTCTAGGTCAGTGGTATAATTCTAAGAAAAGACCACTAATGGCTCCTTTCTGCATGCTTGCTACTCAGCCCTCTTCCCTACTCTATAAACAATATGTTGAGAGATTAGGAGTTTCTCCTGGAAAGATTAGGAGAAATGGTAGTCATTCTTAGCATGGATTGTGACTGTGTTTTAATTTACATATGAATTGCCTAGATTCTTACTGAAATGCAGATTCTGATTCTGAAGATATGAGATGGGCTCATGATTCTATTGGGATTCTTTTCCACCCCTCCCTACTGGGAGGTGAACCCAGGGCCTCACCCATGCTAGGCAAATGGTCTACCACTGAGCTCTATCCTCCGCGCCCCTCCCACTTTTTACTTTATTTTATTTACTTATTTATTTATTTTTATTTTTTATATTTTGCAGTACTGGGGGTTGAATCCAGGGCCTTGCATTTGCATGCTTTGCAGGTGCTGTACCACTAAGCTGCACCTCCAGCCCTTTTTGTTTGTTTGTTTTTACTTTTTGAGACAGGGTTTCAGTAAATTACACAGATTGCCTCTGGTCTCAAACTTGCCATCCTCCTGTCTCTGCCTTTCAAGTTGCTGGGCTCACAGGCTTGTACCACCACACCCGGCTCCCTTTTTTAAGACAGAGTCTTACTACGTTGTACAGGCTGCCTCTGGTTTCAAATTTGCGATCCTCCTGACTCATCCTCCCAAGTTGCTGGAACTACAGGTGTGTACCACTGCACCTGGCTGCTTTTGCATTTTTAACAACTTCCAGATGTGCTGATGCTGCTGGCTCCTGAACCAGTCACTGAGTAAAAAGATCAGATAGATGGTAAAGATTTTAGAGTATGGGGAAATGCAGCCTCTAAGGACTGGAGATGGTAGGGGAAGAGGTGTGCAAATGATGCTGGTTGAGAGTAAAAGAAATTAGTATCTTCTAAAAATTACCTTTGTATCAGTAAATTGTTTCCAAAGGGAATAATTAAAAAGCAACTAGAAAACCTAACCCTATGATACCAAAACTAGGTTTTATTATATTTTACCCTGGTGATTTTTATTCCCCATCTTCCTAAGACAAATGTGCTTTTTTGGGTGGTACTAGGAGTTGCACCCTCAACCCCTTTTTTACTTTTTATATTAAGTCAGGGTCTCACTAAGTTACGAAGGCTGCCTCTGTCCTTGAACTTGTGATCCTGCTCCTTCAGCTTCCTGAGTCACTGGGATTACACACATGCACTATTTGTTGTTGTTGTTGTTGTTAGGTGCCGTCGAGTCGGTATCTGACTCATAGCGACCCTCTGTACAATAGGGGAAACACTATTGTCAGTGCTTCTCTGCTGTTCATAGGCTTTTCAATGGCAGATTGATTTTTGGGAGGGGGTTGCCAGGTCCTTCTCCCAAGCCTACAGCTTCTGGCGTTCCCAGGCGGTCTCCCATCCAGGTACTAATCAGGCCCGGCCCTGCTTAGCTTCCGAGATCTGACAGATCGGATGCCACAGGGCTATGGCTGCAGGCCATGCACTATTAGGCCAGGCAAAACGTACATATTTTAAGCTAAGCAACTGAGACCAGTTATTAATAACTGAAAATTTCAGCAGCAGCTTGTATGCATTCTTTTGCCTCAGATACATAAGTAGCTATAGAAGTAAATATTACACACTTTTTCACAGGCTTTACTTTTTTGTTTTTTGTTTTCGACATGGCCTTTTAAAATGCCATATGTGCTTCCCTGTCAAAATATTTAAATACGTCAAATACAGTTTGGTCACCTGAAACAGAGCTAAAATCTGAATGAAGACTACAATTCAGTTAGTAATGCCTCAGGGTGCGTTTCTTAGTTTTAATAAATGTATCAAAAGATGTTAACATTAGGAAAAAACAAGAAATGTCTGGCTATTGTTTCCTTTTAACTTTTCTATAAGTCTAAAACTTTTGTAGAATAAGGTGGTTTTTATACAGATATAGAAAGAACTTAAGAGAGTTATTTTATCCTTCTGATGTTCTTCCCTCCCTAGAGTAATAGAGGCTGTTAGAAAATTTAGAAACTCTCTGATCAAGTAACTTGAAAGTGTAAAATTATGGTACAGTCCACATTTTAATCTAATAATTAAATACTAACTGCTGTCCAGTAGATGCCAGACGTCTGAGTAACCATGTTGCATATAGTTATATTGTGTATTGTTAATTTCAAAACCAAGTTCTAAATCCATGAATTCTGCTTGCAATAGGTTAGTCCTTATGAGTTTCTAATAGTTCTATAAAGTTTTAGCAACCAGCTTTAAAAGAATTGAAGTTAGATGGGGACTTTGGATTTGAGAATAACCAATGAGAAAAGGATAAATCATTACTGTGTAAGAGTGACTGAATAGAAATATAGCCACTATGCCTCACTTCTTTGTAAGAAAATAAGAGAGGACATATTTTAATCTAGCTATCTTTTCTTCCCATTTATCATCCAGTAAGGATCAAGTAAAAATTTTCTGTTAAAATTCAATGACAATTTATTCTTTGTAAAAATTTTCTTATGTTCCTGTAGAAATATGGCCAGCCTATTCAAATGAGGTACATGGAACATGAAGAGAGACCTAAAGCCTTGAATGACCTGGGAAAAAAGATTCAGCTTGTCATGAAAGTGATAGAAGCATACAGAAACAAGGTATTGAATTCATAAAGCCATCAGACGATGGTAGCATTTGTGTGCTATCTGGAAAATGTGGGGTTTATTTAAAAGTTCTCAGCTACGAAGCTATAGCACTTGTTACTAGTCAATTTCCAGAGACTTCGTGCACCAAAATTAAGACTTGTATTTTTTATTGAAGAATTGTCAATAGAGGATTCTGGTTCATTTAAAATCTATGATTTCCATCTTTTAGAATTACCTGAAACCACTGTATAAGTTAATCCAGTGACCAAATCCATTATTTTCTTGTGATTTCATGTTTGTGCTCATTAAGTAATGAAAAAAAAAATCCTCTTGGCCTTTGTTTTTTTGTGGTACTGGGGATTGAACCCAGGACCTCACGCTTGTGTGCTTTGCAAGTGCTGGGCCACTGAGCTGCACCTCCAGCCCCCTCCCCCCCTTTTTTTTCTTTTTTGAGACAGGGTCTCAACAAATTGTGCACACTGCCTCTGGTCTCAAACTTCCAATCCTCCTGTCTCCACCTCCCAAGCCGCTGGGATTACAAGCGTGCACCACCACACGTGGCATTGTACAGAAGCTTTTTAATTTCATGTAATCCCATTTATCTATTCTTGTTGCAATTTCTTGGGCAATTGGAGTCCTATTAAGGAAATGCTTTCCTATGCTTGTATGTTGGAGTGTATTGCCTATCTTTTATTAGTTGTAAAATTTCTGGTTTTACATTGAGGTCTTTTATCCATTTCGAGTTAACTCTTGTGCAATATTGAGAGGCGCAGGTCAGTTTTCATTTTTCTGCAAGGAGATATCCAAGTTTCCCAGCACCATTTATTGAACAAGCTATACTTTCTCCAATTTACCTCCTTTGTTCCTTTGTTGAAAATCAGGTGGCTATGGATGCATTAATGCATCTCTGGGTCCTCTATTCTGTTCCACTGGACTTCAGGCCTTTTTTTGTGCCAGTACCAAGCTGTTTTTGCTACTACACCCCTGTAGTATAGATTAAAGTCAGGGATTTTGATCCCACCTGCACTAGTTTGGCGATTTAAGAGTGTTTTAGCTCTATCTGGTCTTTTGTGTTTCTATATGAATTTTTGTATCATTTTTTTCTATTTCTGTAAAGTCTGTCATTGGAATTTTAACGGAGAATGCATTAAATCTATAGGTTATTTTTGGTAGGATAGCCATTTTTACAATATTAATTCTTCCAATCCATAAGCAGAGGAAGTCCTTCTACTTTTTAGTATCTTCTATGATTTCTTTCTTTAATGTTTTGAAATTTTCCTTGTAGAGATCTGCAGGGTCTTTGGTTAGATTGGTTCCAAGGTATTTAATTTTCTGGTGGGCTATCGTGAAAGGGAATGTAGCTGTAATTTCCTTCCCTTTTGGTGTAAAGGAAGGCTATTGATTTTTGAGTATTTGTATCCTGCCACTTTGCTAAAGGAGTTAGTTAGGTCTAAAAGTTTTCTAGATGAGATTTTGGGATCCTTTAGGTAATGTATCATGTCATCCACAAATAAGGATAATTTGACCTCTTCTTTACCCATCTGTATCCCTTTGATTTCTTTCTCTAGTCTGATTGCCCTGGCAAGGACTTCAATCACAATGTTAAATAAGATAGGAGAGAGCGGACGTCCTTGTCTTGTTCCAGATCTTAGAGGAAATGGTTTCAATTTTTCTACATTTAATATAATGTTGGTTGTCAGTCTGTCATAGATAGCCTTTATGATGTTGAAGTATTTTCCTGTTATGCCTGTCTTCAGGGTTTTTATCGTGAAAAGGTGTTGCACTTTGTCAAAGGCCTTTTCAGCATCAGTTGAGATGATCATGTGATTTTTGTTTATAAACCTTGATATGCTGGATTACATTAATCAATTTTTGTATGTTAAACCAGCCTTGTGTCGGTGGCATAAATCCTACGTGGTCGTGGTGAACAATCTTTTTAATCTGTTGCTGAATTCGGTTGGTTAAGATTTTGTTAAGAATTTTTGCATCTATGTTCATAAGGGAAATGAGTCTGTGATTCTCTATCTTAGATGTATCCTTTCCTGGTTTAGGTATCAAGAAAGCCTTTCCTTTTTAAACCTACACTGATTTTGTTTTCTCCTAGTCTCTTCAGTTTTATATTTGTATGTGGCAACTTTACATGAGTATGTGTGAAGAATACAACTAATAAGAATCTGAATGTTTTAAGCAGAAATTGTCAATCACCTGGTATTTGCCAAATTATCAGTTACATTAGCTAAACTTTTGTCTTAATAGGATGAAAGATATGATCATTTGGATCCTGCTGAAATGGAAAAAGTTGAAAAATACATTAGTGACGCCATGAGTTGGTTGAACAGCAAGATGAATGCACAGAACAAATTAAGTCTCACTCAGGAACCTGTGGTAAAAGTGTCAGAAATCGTTGCAAAGTCAAAGGTAAAAAACTATAAAATTCCCTTTTTAATGGGTTCAGGGACTAAAATTTTTAATGGCAATCATACTTTGCAAAATAATGAACTTGCAGAAGAACTTAGAAAAGGAGAAATTTAAGGCAAATATTTTATTTTTAAATGATTCTAACTGTAGGATATCTGTTCCTTAATTTGTCACACAAGGCTGGTTTTTAAATTTCAAGAGTAATATAAAATTAAGGTAACGTGGTGACTTCTGACTTAAATCATTCAAATGGAACATTCCATGAGACCTCCAAGGTCTTCATTGTAGTGCAGGTCTGTCTTTGACCTAGTTTGAAGTGTGTCATCTTCCTTGGTAAAATCTTCTTAAAGTTTACCTAATCTGAGATAAGCTTTCCAATTTAGGAAACATTGCTAATGAAAATGTCAAAAGTTATTTTTAAAAGAATGAAAAACATGATGGCAAAATGTTACAAAAAGATCAGTATCCAAACAGAAAAATGAGGAAAGACTTGGATTAGCAATTGACAAAAGAAGAGCTATCCAATGATATATGAAAAGGTGTTTATCCTAACTGCACATTTTTTTGCCTGTATAGTTAGTTGTGTTTAATCCTAACCATAGTTGGCAAGGATATAGAGAAATGGATGCTCTCCCCTGAGTAATTTGGTTAATTTTATTATAACTTTTGTGGGAAATTATGTCAGAATATATATATAAAAACTGAAGTGAGTATACTGTTTAGCCCCCAAAATCACAATTCTAGAAATTACTACATAAATTGATACATCTAATACAATATTATACAGCTATTCAATACAATATTTTAGATACAAAGATGTGTATAACATTGTTGAGTAAAAAAGATTACAGAGCCTGAATAAAATGATCTCATATGTATAAATTTGTGTTCATAGTTATATTTGTATATATATGTATGCATGAACATACACTTGAAAGGATATTAAATCAAAACATTAATACTAATCTGTAGAAGATTGTATTACTTCCTTTTCGCTATTGTGACCAAAATACATGACCACAAACAACTTAAGGGAGGAAAGATTTATTTTCACTTATGGTTTCAGAGGGTTCAGACCATAGTTGGCTTGGTTCCATGTGCTTGGGCAGAACATCATGGCAGCAGGATCATGTGGCAGAGGAGAGCTGTTCACATCACTGTGGACCAGGAAGCAGAGCTTACAGGACAGGCTAGGGATAATGTAACCTCAAGCACCTGCCCCTGTTGACCTACTTCATCCCTTCAAGTCCTACCTCCCAAAGATTCCACAACCTCCCAGAATAACACCACCAGTTGGGGACCAAGCATTCCAAACATAATCCTGTGAAGGGCATTATCAATTGAAACTGTAACAGATTTTTTTTTTTCCCTTATTCACTACTTTTTTTTGTGTGTGTATCTGATTTTTTCCCCTCTTATAACAGAAGCAGGTATTTTAATCAGGTAATATAACATTAACTTCCTTCCTTCCTTCCTTTTTCTTTTTTGTTTTTGTTTTTGTTTTTTGAGATAGTTTCTCTGGGTAGCCCAGTCTGGCCTGGAGCTCACTGTGTAGACCAGGCTGGCCTAGAACTCATATTATGATTTTCCTGCCTGTCCTCCCAAATGCTGAGATTATAGGCATGCACCACCACACCCAACTTAATAAAAGTATTTTCATTCTTTGTCAAGAAATTTAGAATAAGTAATTACTCCTAATGAGATGTAGAGTGCAATAAGAGCGGTCGTCACCAAAACATCTTCCTTAGGAGTGTTACTCCCTAGCCTTCCATCCCTACCTCAATCTCTATGAAATTAGTCTTAAGAAGTTTTAAAATT
The DNA here is from genome assembly GCA_007922755.1 of Pedetes capensis. Lineage (NCBI taxonomy): Eukaryota > Metazoa > Chordata > Mammalia > Rodentia > Pedetidae > Pedetes > Pedetes capensis. The sequence continues at coordinate 83,519 of VMDO01007332.1, forward strand.
AGATTAGTTTTATGTAATCACCTTTCATTTCTGAGTAAAAAGCAAGTAAAGAGAAAATATCCTGTACTTCATTTAAATTATTATATTACATTTACTTTTTTGGCTTATTTTTCCTTCTGCAGAAAAATTAAAAGCAAATTACAAAAATTTTGAAGTTAAATTGCATTAACTTTAGTTTGACAGTTCTCAAAGCATTTAGCAGAATTTAAAGAAAGTATTAAAATTATTAAATTCAGTAACAAAAACTGTTAAATACAGTAAGCTATATTTAAAATATGCAGAAACAAGTTTTAGGAAGTTAGAATACTATTAAACATTTAATAGTTTCTGATTGTCACAAGCATGCATTAACCAGAAGGTAAATCATCCCATAAAGCATTTAGAGAAAGGGTTGTATAGCTAAGCTGACAAATTCAGGAGTGTGGAATTATGTGAAAATTTAGAAAATTAATGTAGAATTTTGTAAGTTAATGGTAACTATTCTGTAATATTTTAAATATAATCTGTTTATGTCTTTAGGAATTGGACAATTTCTGTAACCCCATCATTTACAAACCCAAACCCAAAGTAGAAGTTGCTGAAGACAAAGCAAAAGCTAACAGTGAACACAATGGACCAATGGATGGACAGAGTGGAGCTGAAACTAAACCAGAGACAACAAAAGACAGCTCACAGTATACTAAATCTGGAGAGATGGAAGTGGATTAAGTTTAAATTTCACCTTCACATAATTCAAGCAGTACAAGTAACCACTGGGTCCACTCTTCTTTTGCATCTGGCGCACACAACAGATGTTCAGTTCCTAACTACTTTTTGTCATTTGTTTTTTGGAGTAGTTTTGAAAAGTGTTCTGTATTGAGTGTAACTCTGTTCATTTCTGTTGCTGCTTATGTAAAGCTTTAGCTGAATATAGATTTACAAGTCAGTGTAAGCTTTCCAGACATATTTTATATCAAACATGTAGGGGTGATATGTAATTGACAATAGTCTACCTTATTTAAAGCTTCTACTGGGATAAACCTCAATTCCTTTATTTGGGAAAGGATACTATATTGCACTACTGTTGCAGGAGCGTAGATTTCATTGCATTGTTATTTTGAGAAACAAAAATTGAAATTGATATGGTTTAAAGCCACTGAGGCACTGACTCTTTTCTAGTTATTGTATTGTTATAATTTAAATATTAAAACAAATAAGAGGTTCCTCAGCAAACTAGTCCCATCTCATTGATGTACCATGAGAACTCCAGTTTTGTCGTCGTCACAAATGAGCAGAATCACATATAGAAAGATAAAGCACACAGTTTTATGTTAAGGTGACACCAGCAATTTGATTTTTTTATTAGCAGTATGGATTGATGTTTTCTCAGAGTAACTCTGTCTTTTTCACTTGAAACTTTGATCTACTTGTCCTGAAGATCAGCTGCTGCTAAATTAACGTTAGCCTGTCCCTCCATGTTACAGGGGAAACACCATTGACTTAGTCAGACATACATCTTAGTTTTCTTCATTGATTTGGTTAATAGTACTTTAACATAGGGCAGGGGGAAATGGCACAATGCATTGCATATTTTGTGTGTGTGTGTGTATGTGTGTGTGTGTGTGTATATATATATACATATACATATATATATATATATGATGTTACAATTTAAACACTATTAAGTGGTAATGCTTAAAAAGGAGCATATATACCATAAGTCTTAGGAAATAATGCTTGTAATAAATTTAACTATGTTGGATATATCAGTAGGAAAAACTACATAATGTTACATAGTGTATTATGATATTATGTGAGTAAATTGTAGTTCCTGTTGTTAAATTACCTTTTTTTGAAACCTTGGCTCCAGTTTTGGTGCTTCTTAAATAAATGGGACAAGGGACAGTAAACACTATATGTTAAGGACCTGATCTTTGCTTTATCACCAGACTTATTCACATCAATTCTGTCTAGAGCCCTGAAACTGTTTAACTATGGGAAAAACTGAAGTGACTTCAACCTGCAAGGGGAAAAAGCGTAAAGAAATGCATGGGCTTGTGTGCTCCTAATGCGAGTCAACTAGATTAAATTAGGTTAACATTTTGAAACACTCATTTTTCTCAAGGTTAAATCTATTGAAAAGAATTAATATTGACTGTTTTAAGTAATAAAAATTGAAAGTATAATACCTTTAGGGGTAATCATTTCTCACAGCTAGCTCTCTAATAGAGATTTTCTTCCTACAATGTAGTCTTCACTGAAAGGAAAGTATGGAGCAGTGGACTTTGCAGTGATTTTTATTCAGCCTTTTTGGGAGAGGTGTCCCTTTCTTTTCATTTAAAAAAATGCAGACCCAACATATTTTTAGTGTCTATATCTTTTAATGCTTACAGTGAAAGAATTATATCTACTATGTGAAGAAATACATTTTTAAGTAGGTTATCAGTTATTTTTGATTTGTATATTATACATAGGATCATTTCAGAAAAGGCGTGGTTGTGAAAGAGAGTATATGACACAACAAAAAGGCTTTATAGATTTTTCTTGGTTAAAACTTCCACCCAAGGGCTGGGGATGTTGCTCAGTGGTACAGCATTTGCCTAGGGTGTGTGAGGTCCTGTGTTTGACCCCTAGCAAAGGGTGGGGATTGAGAACATCCCTTTTTACATTTGAATCATATAGTATATCCTGACATTTTCTATTCCTGTTTTTAAGTCCCTTTGAGTAGTTTTGTGTTTTAGTCAGATAAAACACCAGTTTTGGTAATTATGTAACACTTCATTTATTAAATACGTTAAAAGAGAATACGTATACTTTTCCTACCAATTAATTCAACGTGAATATTACTTTAAAAAGCCATCTATCCTTAGAATGTATTTATTGAATTCATTAATGAAAGAAACTATGTTTTTCATATGGTTTTGTGTAGAAAGTGTTTTTCAATTTTAATCTCCATTGCAATATACAGTAATAGGCCAAGAAGATCATCTTCAAAATCAAAATCTATTTTAGAGTGATTTTAAAAAATGCATAGCAAAACAAAATGATGTTGTTTAATAAGAATTCTGTATGTGGGAAATAAAAAATACAAATTAGTATAGCTTGGCTCTGTGGAAAAGTATAACTTGTCTTAGTCTCAGAAACCAACTCTTGATAGCCAGTTGTACTGTGAGTATAAAAACCAAGTTAGTGCCGGGCGCCGTGGCGCATGACTGTAATCCCAGTGGCTCGGGAGGCGGAGACAGGAGGATCGCAAGTCCAAGACCAGCTGCGTTAAAATTTAGTGAGACCCTGTCTCAAAAAGTAAAAAAAAAAAAAAAATGGGCTAGGGCAGCAGCTCAGTGGTCCAGCCCTTGCAAAGCATGCAGGCACAAGGCCCTGGGTTCAACCCCCAGCACCGCAAAAAAAAAAAAAAAAAGTTTGTTAAATGATACAACAAAAGGAAGTTTGTGCCAGGAGTGGGGATGCACACCTGTATCAGAGCACTCAGGAGCCTGAGGCAGGAGTACTTCCAGTCAAGGCCAGCCTGAGCTACATAGTGAGTCTCTGTCTCAAATACAGTTTTCATGTTTTAATTCCTTACCAGTATATAGAATTCTTAAGTTTTTTTTAAAAAAAAATAAGGCCATAGCCGGGCGCAGTGGCGCACACCTGTAATCCCAGCGGCTCGGGAGGCAGAGGCAGGAGGATTGCAAGTATGAGACCAGAGGTGGTCTGCATAACTTAGCGAGACCCTGTCTCAAAAAAGTAAAAAAAAAAAAAAAAAAAAAAAAAAAAGATTGGGCTGGGGGTGCAGCTCAGTGGTACTGCACTTGCAAAGCATGCAAGCGTGAGGCCCTGGGTTCAATCCCCAGTACCAGGAAAAAAAATAATGAATGAGACCATATACCGAAGAATTTTGCTTTTTGAAAAACAAATAATATTAGTTTTAGAATAGAAATAAGGTATTCACTGGCTAGGTATGGTAGCACACAACTATAATCCCAGTGATTTAAGAGGCAGAGGCAGGAGGATCCTAAATTCAGGGTCAGAGTAAGCCTGTGTAAATTAGCAAAGCCATCTCAAGATAAAAAATGAAGAGCTGGGGGTATAGCTTGCTGGTAGAGCACTTGCAGAGTATGCATGAGGCCCTGAGTTCAGTGCCCCAGGATTGTCAAAAAAGAAAAAAAGAACAAAAGGAAAGAAGTAGAGATTTCTTAGACCTTTCTTTTTTAGATCAAGTTTTAGTATATTTATGATTATTTCTTAGAAATTTCTTTAAAAGTCCATTGGGGTGCTCAATAATCAATATAAAGACAGTGTTAAGGCATTTTATCAAAGTAAGTGTATCTATAACTTTTGAAAACTCCATCTGTAAAAGTAATAGACATTTACAGTAATTATATTAGCTCAGTTTGACCTCAGGTAAATATACTCACCCCTGCATTTTCATAAATTTGAAATGTAATAAGCCTTTAAACGTTTCAAGAAGAAGCCGGGCGTGGTGGCGCACACCTGTAATCCCAGCCTGTAATCCCAGCGGCTTGGGAGGCAGAGGCGGGAGGATCGCAAGTTCAAGACCAGAGGTAGTCTTTCTAATTTAGCGAGACCTTGTCTATAAAAAGTAAAAATTGGGCTGGGGGTGCAGCTCAGTGGTCCAGCACTTGCAGAGGATTCAGGTGCGAGGCCCTGGATTCAACCCCCAGTACTGGAAAAAAAAATTTTTTTTCAAGAAGGATTTTGTTTTCTTTTGAATAGTTGATAATTTGGCAGTCCACGACAATTGAGCTTTTTTACAGACAACATTTTTTTTTATTTTTCTCCAGTCATCTTACTTTATGGGTAAATTTTTGGGTACAACTTCATAGATCACATTATGACATTACCATGACATTGTACATTGCTCATGTTTCCCAAGTAAAGCTTTTGTATTGATTTTACACATCACAGGCCTGGGGGTAGAGCTCAGAGTAGAATACTTGCTTAGCGTTCTTGAGGCACTGGATTTGATCCCTAGCACTTCACAGTGGAACTTTTACAGTAAAGTGGTTCTTAAGTGATCAGAAAATACAATTTCATCTTTTTTAGGTTTTAGAATTTTACAGCAAAAACAATTTAAGTTTTAATGTATATGTTACATTATGGCTAAGCATCAAAAGTTTTGAAGCAGAATTAGTATTAGTATTGCAATATTTATATAAAATTTAATGACATAGCTAACTACTGATATATCAATATATTCTTTAAATCACTGATGTAGAAATGCTTGTAAAACTTAATTCTAATATTTTGTCATCCTCTTATGATGTTTTATTGATAGTCCATATAGCAAAGTAATCTTAAAGTAGTAAGTTTCAGAGGATACAGACTTTTTGACCAAAAAATTACCAAATTTAAACATTTCTTTTTGGGTTTTGTTCAGGACTGATTTCTCTAAAGTAAGATTTTAAATTAATTCCCAGGAAGCACATAAGATTTTATTTTGATAAAAACTAACAAAAATTTAATGTAAATCAAAATCTGTTCTCTTAACCAAAAACTTTAGCTGTTTATACCTGATTTTAAATGCACTAAAAGTAGTATTCTACTTACTTTTGACTCCTAATAAAAAAGCTTAGGGTTTATAATGCTACTAAATGTCATTGTAAAATAAACCTTATTTTTTTTTACTACATTCATAGTTATTTATTTCAAATAGTAAAAGAGCTCCTAGACTTTTAATAATGTTTGAAAAAACCCTGAAACTGCTTAGAAGCAAAGAAGAAAACCTAAATGTGGGAGAAGTCAGTACTAACAGATCACAATGGCTGTGTTATCTTCTGGATCCATAAGGATATTCTAGCATATTGTTAGAGTTAAATATCTTGAAAAAAAATAAATAAAAAACCTTTATAAAATATATTATTAAAAGACTTGGAGCTTTCAAACCAAAGAAATAAAGCTAATAAATGCATCATGAACATTTGATACAGTTTTTTAGGCAATCATATCCATACGAAAAAAATAAATTGTAGGATCTTGGCTTTGGAATCTGTAATGTACTATCATGTCGTATGTCACAGGATGATACATTACACTTTCATATTTCAAATTATCCTTTAGATCTTTTCATTTATAGCATTTAAAAATAGTTTCACTGGCATCCTATTATTTTGATGGTTAATTTTTGTACCTTTTTTTCTTTAAGACTTAAGTCTTCAGGCTAATAATTTTTTGGCTTTTAATGCAGATTTGATAAGCCATATTATAAATATCCATATGCAGTGTCTCTAAATTTTAATAGTGGCATTAAGTAGATTTTTCATATTGTCAGATTAGTAGCTCCAGACCAAAAGAAATCAGTTTTGTCAGAGTTGCCTATTAAGTAACAAACATCCCTCCTTTTTAGTCCACATAACAGTGTGACAAAACGAAGGTGAGAATTTCAAGATAGTTGAAAGATTTGATGTTGATTCTGTGTTACTTTCTGGTTACATACATGTATTCGTCTTCCTTCGTATTTTAGGCCTTCCTAAGTGTTTTGCTTCTGAGAACTTGAGTAAAAATACTTTAAAAATCATGTAGGTGCTGAAAAGTAATTATACAGATGGAAATCCAGATAATCCAGGGAAGCTTTAAAGTGTTGTATTTTTTTCCCTAAAATCAACTTTTATGGCTTAAGGTCTTGGACGGAGATTGACATTTGTAGGAAGAAGGCATTATTATTTAATATCAATAGCTAGAAACAATTTTTAATGAAGTTACTAATTGTAGGGGCTGGGATTTAGCTTAGTTGGTAGGGTGCTGCTTTGTGTGCTCTGAGGCCCTAGGTTCAATCGCCAGCACTGCAAAATTGGAAGAAGGACTTGGAAGCCCACTCCCGAAACAATCAGCCATTGAAAACCCTGTGGATAGCATAGAAGCATTGACAATAGTGCCAGGCAATGGCACAGTGTCAGGTAGTGTTTTGTTCTGTTGTACATAGGGTCAGTATGAGTTGGACCCAACTTGACAGTACCTAACAGCAACAAAATGACATCCAAGTTATTTTTTATTTTCTCTAAACATTATTTGTAATAATTTACACACATAGTGACTAACTCCAGTCATTAAAATAACCTTACAATTTTTTTTACTATTAACTAGTAATTCCTTTTTTCCTTCTTTTTAAAAGAACTCTACATTTTATTTGTTTCTGTTTTCAATGAAATGTAGAAAATCAGATGTGACATGTCTATAAAAATAATTGAGTTTCACATATGATAGACCTTCAATGAGCAGACATGAGAATGGTTTGTAATGTAAAGTTGGTAATATCCTGAGATAATTTGACATACAATTTTAGTTCACAAGCATCCATAAAAATGCCATAATGGCAGTGTCAAAGTGTATAAAACATTTTCTATATATGTAAATTGCATCTTCATACTAGTGATAGTTGACAAGTAGCAATTGATAATAAATGCAATTCATTTTTAGATAGCAGGGCACATTGTCAAGAAGTCATGTAGTTAGAGTAAATACATCTAAATGTTCCTTGAACTAAAACTTTAGCACACACACGTAAGGTTTAATTTTCACATATTGAATTTTACTGACTGGATAATAGTCTGTGGACAGAGCCCAGCATGGTGGCGCACATCTGTAATCTCAGCAACTAGGGAGGTTGGCCAACTGACTGGAAGAGATCCATATTTGTGCCTATTCCCAAAAAAGGGGATCCAACTGAATGTGCAAACTATCGGACAATATCATTAATATTGCACACCAGCAAAATTCTACTAAAGATCATTCAGAAGCGACTGCAGCAGTATATAGACAGGGAATTACTGGAAAATCAAGTGGGATTCAAAGAGCGTGGGGAACCAGAGACATCATTGCTGATGTCAGGTGGATATTAGCTGAAAGCAGAGAATATCAGAAAGATGTCTATGTTTTATTGACTACGCAAAAGTATTTGATTGTGTGGATCATAACAAATTATGGATAACACTTCGGAAAATGGGAATACCAGAACACCTAATTGTGCTCATGAGAAATCCGTACATGAACCAGGAGGCAGTTGTTCGAATAGAACAGGGAAACACTGAGTGGTTTAAAGTTGAGAAAGGTGTGCATCAGGGCTGTATACTTTCACCCTATCTCTTCAATTTATACACTGAGCAAATAATCCGAGAAGCTGGACTTTATGAGGAAGAATGTGGCATCAAGATTGGAGGAAGACTCATTAACAACCTGCGTTATGCAGATGACACAACTCTGCTTGCTGAAAATGAAGAGGATTTAAGACATTTACTGATGAAGATCAAAGATCATAGCCTTCAATATGGGTTACGACTAAACATCAACAAAACAAAAATCCTTATGACTGGGTCATTCAATATGGGTTACGACTAAACATCAACAAAACAAAAATCCTTATGACTGGGTCAGCACGCAACTTCACAATCAATGGAGAAAAGATTGAGGTTGTCCAAGATTTTGCTTTGCTTGGCTCTATAATCAACACCCATGGAAGCAGCAGTCAAGAAATCAAAAGACGCATTGCTCTAGGAAAAGCTGTGGCAAAAGATCTCTTTAGAGTATTGAAAAGCAAAGATGTCACATTGAAGACGAAGGTGCGTCTGACTCATGCCATGGTATTTTCAG